>JAGXJF010005240.1:0-224635 GCA_019208055.1 Stipa capillata | reverse complement strand
TCCCAAAAGGGGGGGGGAACGCCGGGGGAAGGGAAGGGTTCCGGGCTCTCCTCTTAGGGTTGTCCCGAAAAAAAAAAAAAACCATTCCAAACCAAAAAAAAAAAAAACAGCAAAAAACCCTAACGTACTCAGGGGGGGACCCTTCCCAAATGTTGGTCCGAAAACCGTCCGTTGAAACCCCAACACCGTTCCAAAAAACCCGGGGGGGGGGCGGAACTATCCGTTCGTTACAAAATCATTTACCCAAACCATGGAGTCCTTTCCGGAAGGTCATAGACTCTTCCCTCAAGTGGTCACCAAATAAAACCATCCGGGAACTGAAAAAAAAAACTGTTCCCAAAAAAAACCCGGGGGACGGGGTTCGGGGAACGCTCCCCAAAAAAAAAAAAACAAAAACTGTTGGTATCCGGAAACCATCGGACGAAAAAAAAAAAAACCAAAAAACCGTCCAAAAAAAAAAAAACCACACTTTGTCTCTGGGGGGGGGGGGGACCACCTCCAAAAAAAATATTTGGTGGTCCCGACCCCATTTCCTGACCAAGACCGTTCCAAAAAAACCGCGGACCCAGCGCGGGACCTTCCCAAAAAAATGTTTGTTCCTGAACCAATCCGGGGACCAAAAAAAAAACAGTCAAAAAAAACCCGGGGGGACCCGGGGTACCCCGGGAAACCCTCAAAAATGTTTGGGGTCACGAGAAATCCGGGAAACCCGAAATTAACTGGCAAAAAACCCGGGACGTCTCGGGGGGGACGGGTCCCAAAAACTGTGGGGTTCCCGAAACCCAAGTCCGGGGACACATAAATGTCCAAACCCGACCGCCTTCGGACCTCCAAAAAAAAAAAAACATGTTGGTCCCGAAAACCATCCGGGGGGGGGGACCAAAAAACCGTCCAAAAAACCCAACAAAAAAAAAAACCGTTGCGGACCCTCCATACTGTGTTGGCCCGGAACCATCCGAACCAGAAACGGTTTTCAGCCGGGGACCAAAATCACGGGGCCGGGACCAAAAATACTAGTGGTCCCGAAAGAGACCAATTCCGGGGGACCGGGTCCCGGACCAAATCCAAACCACGGGTATGGGTTCGGGAAGAAGGGTCCGGGCTTTCCGTCTTGTTCTTCTCGAAAAAAAAAACCCCAATCCTGGACCAAAACGAATCCCCAAGCCCGGACCCGGTTCCCTTAGTGAACCCCTCAGTCTGTTGGGTTCACGGGAAAAAAAAAAAAAACCGTCCGGGGGACCCCAAAAAACCGTCCAAACCGGGACCGTTTTTTCTTTCGGGGGGGACCCCTCCAAAAAAAACTTGTTTGGGCCAAAAAAACCCAAAATCTTGGGGAACAAAAAACCCTCCAAAACCCAGGGGCACCGTGCGGGGGGGACCCCTCCAAAAAAACTGTTGGTCCCGAAAACGGAAATCCGGGGGGGGGACCAAAACCGTTCCAAAAAAAAAAACGACCGGGGGGTTCTTGGGGGGGGGGGACCCTCGAAATGTTGGTTCCGAACCATTTCCGACCCAAATCGGCCAAAAACCCGGGGACCAAAAAAAAAAAAAAAAAACCGTCCAACGCGGGGGGGGGGGGGGGGGGGAAACCCGTTCCAGTACCCTCCACAAAAAAAATACTGTTGGTCCCCGAAAATCATTCCAAAAAAAAAAACCCCCAAAATCATGGGCCAAATGCGGGAATCGTCTCGGGGGGGGACCCCTTTAACAACTTGGGTCCCAAACACCGACCAAAAAAAAACGTTTTCTTAAACCTTTACCGTTCCTTGGACCCTCCAAAAATGTTGGTCCCGAACCATCCGGACCCCCAAAATCGTTTCCACCCCCCGGGGGGGAACCCAAAAAAACCGGGGGTTCCAAAAAACCAAAACCGTTTCCGGGGAACCCTCCCACAAAAAAACTGGTGGCCCCGACAAAAAACACGACCAAAACAAAAAAAAAAAAAAAAAAAAAAAAAAAAACCGTCCCAACCAGGGGAACTGCCCGGAGGACTCCAAAACTGTCGGTTTTTCCCGAAATCAAAAAAACCGGACCAAAAAATTCATGCAACCCGGGGGGGGGGGGACCGTTTCTCAGGGACGGTCCGGAACTGTTTGGTTTCCGGGAAAAACCATTAGGGACTAAAAAAAAACGGGGACTGTCCCGGGAAGCGTACAAAAGGGGTTCGTCCAAAAAAAAGGAAAGGGGTCCGGGATCTTCCCCAAGTGGTCCGAAAAATCATCGGGGGACCAAAAAAAAAAAAAACCGTTCCAAACCAGTCGGTTCCGGGGAAATTCCGAATGGGGTACGTCTGGGGGGGGAAAGGGTCGGGGAAAAACTCCTCTAGTTGTTCCGGAAACCATCCGACAAAAAAAAAAAAAAAAAAAAAAAAAAAAAAAAAACCGGGTTCCAACCGACGTCACGAAAATCAAATTAAAAAAAACGGTGGTTCAGTTCGGGAAGAAGGTCCTTGAACTATTTAGTTTGTTCCGGGAACCATCCGACCAAAAGGGGGGGACGTTCCAACCGGGGGGGACCGTGGCGGGACCTTTTGCCAAAGCGGGTTCCGGTTGCCGTGAAACAAGGGGTCGGTTTCCTTTAGTTCCCGAATACCATCAGGGGTGGGGGAACGATTCCATTCAATTTCCGGACCATCACGGGGAGCTCCAAAAACGTTTTGTTGCCCGGAAAAAACAATCTGGGACCAAAAAAAAAAAACGTCCAAAAAAAAAACCAGGACCGTCCCGGAACAATCAAAAACGATTTCCATTGCGAATGGGGGGGTCCAGGGATTTCCTCCAGGTTTGGGTCCCGGAAAAAAACCATCAACCAAAAAAAAAACGTCCAAACGGGTTGGGGGGGGTGGGGGGGGGGGGGGGACGTCCAAAAATGGTTGGTCCCGGAAAACATTCGGACCAAAAAATAAAAAAAAACGTTTCCAACCCGCTTATCCTTGGAAACTTCCAAAAATGGGGTCCGTCCGGGAAAGGTCCAGAATCTTCCATCTAATTGTTCCTCCAAAAACCCATCGGAGTTAAAAAACGTCCAAACCGACGGTCTTCGGGGTTGCTCAAAAAACTTGTTGGTTTTTCCGGAGAAAAAAAAAAAAAAACTTGTGGGGGTGGGTTCCAACCCAAACCGTCTTCGGGGGGGGGGACCCTTCCAAAAATTTGTTTGGGTTTTCCCGAAAAACCATCGGACCAAAAAAATAAAAAAGAAAACCGGTTCCAACCCGGACGTCCCGGGTGACCTTTCCAAATCGGTTTGTCCCAAAAAAGGGGACTTCCGAACAAAAGTACTTGCAAAAAAAAAACCCGCCGTTGCGGGACCGGTCCAAAAAAACTTTTTTAGTCCCGAGAATCCATTCGGGGACCAAAAACGGGCCAAAAACCCGGACGCCTCGGGACCCTCCAAAAATGGTTTGGGGTTCAGGGAAACGGGATTCCGGGACCCAAAAAACGGTTCAAAACCCAACGTTGCGGGGACCCTACAAAAAAAAAACTGTTTGGGTTCCGGAAAAACCATTCGGGGGTACCAGGGGGGGGGGGGTGGGGGGGGACCGGGTCCAGGGTACCGTGGGGGGGACCAAAAATGGTTTGGTTTCCCGAAAAAAAACCATCGGGACGTCCGGGGGTGGAACCATCGGAACATGGGTCCGTGTCGGGGAAGGGAAAGGTCCGGGCCTCTTTTTTTCCGTAGTTATCTCGAAGAAAACCAATCCGGGGGGAAACAAAACGGGATCCAAAATCCGGGGGGGACGTGTACTGGGACCCCTCCAAGTTCTGTTGGTTTTGTGCCGGAATCCAATACGGACCAAAAAAACCGTCCAAACCCGGGACCGTCTCGGGGGACGCCTCCAAAAAACTGTTGGTTCCGAACCATTCAGGGGACCAAAAACCCTCCAAACCCGGACCGGTACGGGACCTTCCAAACTCTTTGGTTGCCGAATACGATTCCGACCAAAAAAAACGTCCAAAAAACCCGACGTCTTTGGACCCTCCAAAAATTTGTTGGTCCCGGGAAAAAACAATTTCCGGACAAAATAATCGTTCCAAAAAACCGGGGGGACCCCAAACCGTCCAAAAAACCCGACCGTTCCCGGGGGGGACCCTCTCAAAAAATGTGGTTTTCCTGGGGAAATTCATACGGACCCAAAAATCCATGCAACCCGGATCGTTCTTGGGGGGGACCCTCTAAATTTGGGGGTTTGATTCCCGAAAAACCTAGTCCGACCAAAACCGGTAGTTATAAAAAAAAACCTGGGGGGTGGGGGACCGTCTTGGGGGGGAGGCCCTCCAAAATACTGTTGTTCCCGACCCGAAGTGTCGGACCAAATCGGGGTCAAAACCGGACAAAAAACCGTTCAAAAACCCATTATCCGTCCCGGGGGAACCTCAAAAACTGTTGGTTCCCGGAAATTTTTTCAATCCAGACAAAAAAATTCATGAAAAAAAAAAAAAACCCGACCGTCAGTGGGGGGGGGGGGGGGGGGGACCTCCAAAAACTGTTGCTCCGGAAATTTTTCCGGAAACCAAAAAATCGTCCAAAACACGGGGCCATCTCGGAAAAGCTTCCAAAAAAAATGTTTGTGTTTCCCGTTTTGACCATAAAAAAAAAACCCAAATCGGGGGTTCCCGGTGGAAAACATTACAAAAAAACAGGGTCCGTTCAGAAGGAGGGTTCCAGATTTTCTCTTAGTTGTTTCCGGAAAAAAACAATCGGGCAAAAACATTCCAAACCCGAACCGTTCCCGTGGGGTTGGGGAGCCGTTTCCGAAAAATGGTTTGGTCAAGGAAAAAACTGCCACCAACGTCCATAAAAAAAAACCCCAAAAATTTTCGTTTTCCCGGGGTGAAACTTTTTCAAACGGGGGTTCCGGGTTTCCAGAAGGAAAAGTGTAATTGATTTTTTTCTCCTCTAGTGTGTGCAAAAAGTAGAACCCCAAAAAAAAAACTGCCAAAAAATCGGGGAACCGTCCGAAACCTTCGAAAAAAAACGGGTCCGTCGGGAAGAAAGGTGCCGGGGGAACCTTGCTTCTTTGGTCGTCCGAAAAACCAATCCAAACCAAAAAAAAACATCCAAAAACCCGGACCGGGTCTCAGGAACCCTCCAAAAAAATGGTTTGGTCCCGGAAAACATTCGGACCAAAAATCTTTCCAACCGACCGTCGGGGGGGACGGTTTCCTAAAAAATGGCTTGTCCCGGAAAACCATGACCCCAAACAAACTCGGTGTTCCAGGGGGAAAACATTTTTACATTACGGTCTGTTAGGGAAGGAAGGGTTTTCCGGAAATTCCTTTCTAGTTGTCACGAGAATACGGACCAAACCGTTCAAACCGATCGTCCAGGGGAAACGGTCCAAACGGTTCGTTCTGGGAAGAAGGGGTACGGAATCTTCTTCTTAGGGTTGTTTCAGAAAACTAGACGACCTACAAATAAAAAAACATTTTCCAAAAAAAACCCGGACCGTTTACGAAAAAACTCCAAACGGGGCGGTTCGGGAAGGGAAGGGGTTGGATTCTTCCCTAGGGTTGTTCGTAAAAAAAAAAAAAATAAAAAGACCATCGAAAAAAAAAAAAAAAAAAACGGTACAAAACCCGGGGGGGACCGGTCCCAGGGGCCTTCGGAAAACGGTTTTCCGGTCCGGAAGAAGGTTTTGGTGGGCTTTTCCTTCTAGTTTTCACCCAAAAAAACATTCGCCCAAGGGGGGGACCATTCAAAACCCCTTTTACCGGTTTTCCCGTGGGGAGCCCTGCCAGGGGGAATTGTGGTTAAATGAAAAATAAAAAAAACATCCGACCAAAAACGGGTCGGGGGGACCCGGGAACATTGGCCGGGGGGACCTTTCGTTTTTTGAAAAACGGTTTCGTTCCGGAAGGAAAGGGGGGGGGGCTGGTTATCCTTTCTAGTTCTGCCGAAAAAAAAAAAAAATCCATTAAGAAAAAAAAAAAAAATCGGTCCAAGAAAACCGGGGGGGACCGTTTCTGGGGACCCTCCAAAAATGGGGGTTTGGTTCGAAAAAAATTTCGGGGACCAAAAAAAAAACCGGTTTTCCAAAAAAACCCTATTTTCATTCGGACCATTTTCCAAAAAAAAAACTGGGTTGGTTTCCCCGGGAATCATCGGGGGGGGGACTGAAAAATCAGGGGCAAACCCCACCGTTTAGGGACCCTCCAAAAAAAAACTGGTTGGTTTCCCGGAAAAAACCCATCGCGATCAAAAAAAAAAAAAAAAACGGGTCCAAACTTGGACCTTCCGGGACGCTCGAAAAAAATGTTGGGTTCCGAAAAAAAACATCGGGGGACCAAAACCCGTACTGGTACGGGGAAAAAAGATGACTCAAAAAACGGTCCGTTCGGAAGGAAGGTTGTGGATCTCCTTCAATGTTGTCACGGAAAACATTCGGGACCTAAACCGTTTCCAAAAACCCGATTGTTCCCGGCAAAACTTTTCCCAAAAAAAACGGGTGGGTCCGGGGGAAGAAGGGTTCCGGATTCCTCCAGTTTCTTCCTTGAAACCATCCGGAAACCCAGGCCGTACCAAACTCGGGGGGGACCGTCCCGAAACAATCCAAAAACGGGGTCCGGTCCGGAAGGATGAAAGGTCTTGATCTCCTTTAGTTGTTCCCGAAACCATCCGGGACCAAGGCCGTCCGGGAAACCCGGACAGTGCAGGGGACCTTTTCGAAAAAAAAAGGCGTTTCCGGTTTCCGGAAGAATGGGCCCTGGGTCTCTTCTAGTTCTTGCGAACCATCCGGGGGACCAAAATAAAAAAACCGGGGGTTCAAAACCCGACTGTATGGTGAAACTTCCAAAAAAAAAAAAAAAACTGTTGGGTTCCGGAAAAAATCCTGACAAAAAACCCATCTTAAACCGGGACCGTCCCGGGAAACATTTCAAAAAACAAATCGTCGGAGGATGGTCGTTTCGTACTTAATAGTTTCGAAAAAAACAATCCAAAAAAAAAAAAAAACCATGGGAAAAAAACCGGAAAGGGTCAGATTCTTCCAAAAAAAACTGGTTGGTTCCCAAAAAACCGTTCCGGGACCAAAACCGTTCCAAACCCGGACTTTTCCTTGGGGGGGAAAATTCCAAAAAATTGTTGTTTCCCGGAATCATCCGGGGACCAAAACTGGGACCAAACCATTGGTTGTCTCGGGAAAACAATTCCAAAATCGTCTGTCCGAAGGGGGGAAGGTCAGGGAAAAAAAACTCTTCTAGTTGCCCAACCAATCCGACCAAAAACAGAAAAAAAAAAAACCCGGACCACCCCGGGGGGGAAACCCTCGGGAAAAATGGTTGGTTCCTGAAAATCGAAAAAAAAAAATTTCCAATTCAAAACCCGGGGACCGTTTCAGGGGGGGGGACCCTCCCAAAAATTGTTGTACGGGGAAAACGTCCGACCAAAAATAAACTCCAACCCGGGACCATCCCTGGGACCTCCAAAAAAACTGTTTCGTCCCAAAACCATCCGGGGACCAAACCGGTTTCCCAACCCGGACAGTTCTCGGGGACCTCTCCAAAAAAAAAACTGGTTGCTCACGGGTAAAAACATTCAATTTAAAAACCAAAAAAATGCGTCCAAAAACCGGGGGGGACAGTTCGGGGGGGGGGCCCTCCGGAAAGTATTGGTTTCCACAACGTTAACAAAAAACAAAAATTATAAACCAGGGAACGTCCCGGGGGGGACCCTTCCAAAAAAAAAAAAAAACTGTTGGGTTCCCGAAAACCATTCCGGGGGGAGACAAAAAAAACCGGTTCCAAAAAAACCCGACCGTTCGGGAAAAACCTCCAAAAATGTGTTGTTTTTTCCGGAATCATTCCGAACCAAAACAATTCAAAAAAAACCCGGGGAGTGTCATGGAAAAAATGTCCAAATGGGGTCCGTTCCGAAGTTCTAGGGATCTTCTTCTTAATTGTCCGGAAAAACATTCCGACCAAAAATCATCAAACCGGGACCGGGTCTTAGGGGGGGAACCCTCCCAAAAATGGTTTGGTCCAAAAAAAAAAGAACCGTTCCGGTGGGGGGACAAAAAAAACCCGGGGGGGGGGACAGTGCCCAAAAAAACATATAAACGGGTCTGGTCCGGGGGAAGGAAGGTTTCCGATCTCCTTTTATAGTTTGTTCGAAAACCATACGGGGGGGCCAGGGGGGACCAAATTCCAAAAACACGGGAACGTCTAGGTGGGGGGACCCTGGCAAAAACTGTTGGTTTCTCGGAAAATAAGAAACCAATCCGGACCAAAACAGGGGGTCCAAACCAGTGGGTGGGGACCGTTCCCGGAAAAAAAGTTTCCATTCGGATGTCCGTTCCGGAAGAAGGGTTTCGGGGATCTGTCTCTAGGGTTGTTCCGGAAAAACATTTCCAAAAAAAAAAAAAAAAAAAACCGTCGGAAAACCGGGAACCCCCAAACCCCGGGGGAAAAAGCTCCGAAAACTGGTTGTTGGGTTTCCCGGAAACCAATTCGGACCAAAAAAAAACAATCCAAAAAACCCGGGGGGGGGGGGGGGGGGGGGGGGGGGGGACCGTCTCGGGGGACCCTTTTAAAAACAATCTCGACCAAAAAAACGTCCAAAACCGGACCGGGTTTTCGGGGAACCCTCCAAAAACAATCCGGAACCAAAAAAAAAAAAAAAAAAATAAAAAAAGTTAAAAAAAAAACCCGAACCTATCTTCGGGAACCCTCCAAAAACTTTGTCCCGAACGGTTCCGGGACCATTTCCCGTTCAAAACCCGGGGGGGACCGTTTTCCCGGAAAAGTTCCAAAAAAAAACGGTCGGACGAAGGTAGGGGGGGTCCGGATTTCTCTTAGTTTGTCCCGGGAAGGAACCATTTTCGAACCAAAAACCGTCGAAGTCCCGGGACATCCCGGGACCCTCCGGAAAACAGGGGTTGTTCACGTGAAAAACCATCCCAAAAAAAACGGACGTGTCGCGGGGGGGGTGGGGGACCTCCAAAAACCATCCGGGAATAAAAAAAGTTAAAAAAAAAAACGGTTTTTGGGACCGCTCAGGGAGCTCCAAACGGTTCCGGGAACCAAAAAAGCTGTCCCAAAAAACCCGGGGACGTTCTGGGGGGGGGGGGGGGGGAACCCTCCAAAAATGTTGGTTTTTTTTCCGGGGAAAAAAAAACCGGTCGCAAACCCAAAACCATCCAAAAACGGGGGGGGACCGTCCCGGGGGGGGGACCTTTTCCCAAAAAACAGGTGTTCTGTTCCGGAAGAGAGGTGGGGGGGGTCGGGTTTCTTCTTAGTTGTCTCCCGGAAAAAACCATTCCGACCAAAAACGTTCCAACCGACCGGTTATGGGACTTCCAAAATTGGTGGTTCCGGAAACCATCCGACAAAAACGTTCCAAAAACAGGCCGCCACGGGGAACTTCCAAACGGGGGTCGTTTTCCCAAAATCATTTAAAACCCGGAACCATTCTGGGACCCTTTTCCAAAAAAATTGTTGGGTCCGAAAAACAATCGACCAAACCCGGGGGGGTGGTGGGGACCGTCACGGAAACATTACAAAGGTCGGTGGGGGGAAGTCCGGAAGAAAAAAAAAAACCAATCGTGGACCAAAAAACCGTGTCCAAACCCGACCACCCTGGGGGGGGGGGGGGGGGGGGGGACCCTCCGAAAAAAAAAACAATGTTTGGGTTCCCGGGAAAAAAAAACGTCAGGGTGGGGGGGGGGGAAAGAAAAAAAACCGGTCCAAAAAAAACCCGAAAAAAAAAACGTTTTCTTCGGAGACCCTCCAAAAAACCATACGGACAAAACCGGTTTTCCAAAAGCGAACCGGTCTTTTCGGGACCCTCCAAAAAGTGGTCCGAAAAAAAAAACGGTTGACCAAAACGTCTAAAAAACCCGGACCGTGCCAGGGAAACTTCAAACGGGGGTTCCGTCCGGGGGAAAGGGAACGGTCCGATTTTTTCTCTTTGGGGGTGTTGTTCCGGAAAAAGCCATTTTTTTCCAAAAAAAAAAACGGGTCCAACTTGGGGGCCGTCCAGGGGGAACCTTTTCCAAAAAATAACGGGTCCGTCGGGAAGGGAAGGTTCGGGGACTCCTTCTTTTAGTGCTTCGGGAACCTATGAAAAAAAACCAATTGAAAACACAAAAAAAAACCCGACCGGTCTGGAACACATCCAAAAGCCATCGGGGAACCAAAAAAAAAAACGGAATTTCCAAAAACCGGACCGTCCTAGGGGGGGGGGGGAACACTTCCAGTGTGTTGTGGGGTCCCGAAAAACATTCCGGACCAAACCGTGTCCAACCCGACCGTTCTTGGGGGAACCTTCCAAAAAAAACAGTTGGTCCCGAAAAAAAGACCAATTCCGGGACCAAAAAAAAAACCATTCCAAAAAACTGGGGACCGTCTCGGGGGAACCTCCAAAAAAACTGTTTGGTCAAGAAAAAACCAATCTGGGGACTTAAAAAAAAACTTGGGCCCAAAAACCCGGACGTTCCTGGGACTTCTCCAAAAAAAAACTTGTTGGGTTCCCGAAAAACCAATCGGGAACCAAAAAAAAAAAAAAAAAAAAGTTAAAAAATAAAAAAAAAAATACGTTTCCGGACTTCTCAAAACTTGGACTTGGTTCCGGATTAAATCCGGGACAAAAAATTCCATTGCGAAACCGGGGGGACCGTGCTCGGGGGGGGGGGTGGGACCGGTCCCCAAAACTGTTGGGTCCCGAAAAACGATCTGACCAAAAAAAACGTCCCAACCGGGGGGTCCGGGGGGAGTTTTTCGGAAAAAATGTTGGGTTCCCGGAAAAAAATTGAAAAAAAAAAAAAAAAAACCCGGGGACAGTCCCGGGGAAAAATAAAAAAATAAAAAAAACGGTCCGGTTCCAGAGAGGGGGGAAGGTTCGGATCTTCCTTTTTGGTTGTCCCAAACCATCTGGACCAAAAAACCGTGCAACCGGGGACCCCAACCCCCGGGACCCCTCCGGAAACTGCTTGGTCCCAAAACCATCCGACGAAAAAACCAATCCAAAACCGGGGAACGTTCTCGGGGGGGGGTGTCCAAAAAAATAAAATCCATTCCGGAAAAAAAAACCGTTCCAACCGGGGGACGTTTGTCGGGGGGAACCTTCCAAAAAATGTTGGTCCCGGGAAAACCGTCTGTCGGGGGAAAAAAGTGTTCCAAAACCCGGGGGGAACGGTTATCGGGGACCCTCCAAACGTGTTTGGTCCGATGACCCCATTCGGACCCATAAAACCGTGCAGCCCGGGGGGGGGGACCGTCCCGGACCTTCCAAAACGGTTCCGTCCGGGGAAAGTTAGGGGTTTTCCGGCTTGTCTTCCTCTTAATTTTTTTTTCTCACGGAAAACTCCGGGGGGGGGGTGACCAAAAAAACCAAATCCAAAACTGGGGGGGGGGGGAACCGTTCCGGGGGGAGAAACCCCTCAAAAAGTTGTTGGTCCCGAACCTGTGGGGGACTAATAACAGCCCCCAAAATCCCCGGGGGGGACGTCTCGGGACCTTCCGAAAAAAAACTTGGGTTGTTCACGAAAACCAATCCGACCAAAAAAAAAAAACCGTTCCAAAACCCAAACCGTTTCCGTGGTTCCCCCAAAAAAAACTGTTGGGGTCCCACATTTCATGCGGGACAAAAAACATGGCAAAAAACCCGGGGGGGGGGGACCGTATCGGGGGGGGACGATCCAAAAAAAACGGTGGTTCCCGACCATCCGATCCAAAATCGTTCATTTACCCGGGGGAACGTTCTTTCGGGGGACGGCCCATAATAATGTGTTGGTCCCGAATTCCGAATTCCAAAAAAAAACCAATCCAACTCGGTGGTACCGGTTTCTTTCGGGGGACCCTCCAAAAAAACACCATCCGACTTTAAAAAAAAAAACCGGTTTTTCGGACCCATCTCGGAACCCGGGCAAAAACCATACGGGTAACAAAAAAAAAAAAAAAAAAAAAACCGGTCCAAAACCGGGGGGGGACGTCCTGGGGGGACCTTCCAAAAAAAAAAGAAAAAAATGTTTGGTCCCCGAAAAAAAAAAACGGTTTTGTCCACGAGAGAAAAAAAATAAAAAAAACCATTCAAAAAACCCGACCGTTCCGGGAACTTTCCAAAAAACGTGTTTCGTCCGGAAAGAAAGGTCCGGCTCTCCTTCTAGTTCACCCGAAAAAAAAAAAACCATCCGGGGGACCAAAAAACCGTCCAAACGGGGGGGGGACGTCTGGGGACCCCTTCAAAAAAACTGTGGTTGTTCCGAAAAAAACCATCCGGGGGGGGACCAAAAAAACCGTTCCAAAAAAAAAACCGATCGCCCGGGAAACTTCCAAACGGTTCCGTGGAAAAAAATTATGCAAATGGGGTGGACCGTTTTTCGGGAGCCTGCCAAAACTTGGTTTTGGTCCCGGAACCATCCGACCAAAAAAAAAAACAAAAAAAAACCGTCCAACTCGACCATCCCGACCCTCGAAACTGTTGCTCCCTGAACCATCCGACCAAACCCAACCGTCGGAACATACAAACGGTCCGTCGAAAGAACGTCCGTATCTTCTCTCTAGTTGTCCGACCATCCGACCAAACCGTCCAACCCAACCACCCTGGACCCTCCGAATTGTTGGTCCCGAACCGTCTGACCAAAACCGTCCAACGACGCCTCGGACCTCCAAACCATCCGACAAACCGTCCAACACGACCGTCTCGGACCCTCCAAACTGTGGTCCCAAACCGTCGGACCAAACGTCCAACCTGACCGTCCCAGAACATCCAAACCGTACGTCCGAAGAACGTCCTGATCTCCTCTAGTTGTCCGCGCAACCGTCCAACCAATCGTCCAACCCGACTGTCCCGGACTTTCCAAACAGTCCGTCCGGAAGAAGGCCCCGGCTCTCCTCTAGTTCTCACGAACCATCCGACCAAACCATCCAACCCAACCGTCCATGCCCGACCACCCCGGGCCCTCAGAACATTTGGTTCCGAACCATCGGACCAAACCATCCAACCCGACCGTCTCAGACCCTCCGAACTGTTGGTCCCGAACAGTCCGACCAAACCGTCCAACCCCGACCTTCTCGGACCCTTCGAACTGTTGGCCCCGAACCGTCCGACCAAACCGTCCAACCCGACTGTATCGGACCCTCCAAACCATCCGACCAAACCGTCCAACCCGACCGTCTCGGACCCCTGCAAACTGTTGGTCCCGAACCATCCGACCAAACCGTCCACTAGACCGTCCCGAAACTTCCATACGATCCGTCCGGAAGAAGGTCCGATCTCCTCTAGTTGTACCGAACCATCCGACCATCCGTCGAACCTGACCACCCCGGACCCTCCGAACTGTTGTCCCGACCATCCGACCAAACCATCCAACCCGACCGTCTCGGACCCTCGAAACCATTCGACCAACCGTCCAACCCGACCGTCTCGGACCGTCCAAACCATCCGACCAAACCGTCCAACCCGACCTTCTCGGACCCTCCCAAACTGTTGGTCCCGAACCGTCCGACCCAAACCGTCCAACCTACCGTCTCGGAACTTTCCAAACGGTCTGTCCGGAAGAACGTCCTGATCTCGTCTCGTTGTCCCGAACCATCCACCAAACTGTCCAACCGATCGTCCCGGACCTTCCAATCGGTTCCATCCGAAGAAGGTCCGCGCTCTCTTCTAGTGCTCTACCCGAACCATCTGACCAAACCAACCACACCCGACTGTCTCGGACCCTCCAAACCATCCGACCAAACCGTCCAACCAGACCATCTCGGGACCCTCCAAACCATCCGACCAAACCGTCCAACCACGACTGTCTCGGACCCTTCAATACTGTTGGTCCCGAACGGTCCGACCAACCCGTCCAACCCGACCGTCCCGAAAGTTTCAAACGGTCCGTCCGGAAGTAGGTCCGGATCTCCTCATAGTTGTCCCGAACCATTCGACCCAAACCCGTCGAACCCGACCTCCCCGGACCCTCCGAACTGTTGGTCCCAAACATCCAACCCGACCGTACTCGGACCCTACCAAACCATCCGACTAAACCGTCCAACCCGACCGTCTCGGACCCTCCAAACCATCCGACCAACCGTCCAACCTCGACCGTCTCGGGACCCTCCAAACCATCCGACCAAACCGTCCAACACCGACCGTCCTCGGACCCTCCAAACCATCCGACCAACCGTCCCAACCCGACCGTCTCGGACCCTACCAAACTGTTGGTCCCGAACCGTCTGATCAAACTGTCCAACCGACCGTCCCGGAACTTCCAACGGTCCGGCCGGAGAACGTCCTGATCTCCTCTAGTTGTCCCGACCATCCAACCTACACCGTCCAACCCGACCGTCCCGGACCTTCCAAACGGTCCGTCCGGAAGAAGGTCCAGTTCTCCTCTAGTGCTCCCGAACCATCCGACCAAACCCACCAACGCGACCCTCTCGGATCCTCCAAACCATCTGACCAAACCGTCCAACCCGACCGTCTCGGACCATCCAAACTGTTGGTCCCGAACCGTCCACCAAACCGTCCAACTCCTACGTACCTGGAACTTACAAACGGTCCGTCCGGAAGATAGATCCTGATCTCCTCTAGTTGTCCCGACCATCCACCAAACCGTCCAACCCGACCGTGCCGGACCTTCCAAACGGTCCCGTCCTTAGAGAGATGGTCCGGCTCTCCTCTAGTTCTCCCGAACCATCCGACCAAACCGCCAAACCCGACCATCTCGGACATCCAAACCATCCGCCCGATCCGCCCAACCGACCGTCTCGGACCCTCCAACTGTTGGTCCCGAACCGTCCGATCCAAACCGTCCCAACCCTACCGTCCCGAAACTTCCGAACGGTTCCGTCCGGAAGAAGGTCCTGATCTCCTCTAGTTGTCTCGAACCAACCAACCAAACCATCCAACCCGACCATGATCCCCGGACCTTCCAAAACAGTCCGTCCGGAAGAAGGTCCGCTCTCCTCTAGTTCTGCCGAACCATCCGACCAAACCGTCCAACCCGACCGTCTCGGACCCTCCAAACTGTTGGTCCCGAACCATCCGACCAAACCATCCAACCCGATCGTCCCGGACCATCCAAACTGTTGGTCCCGAACCGTCTGACGAAACCGTCCAAACCCCGACCGTCTCGGACCCTCCAAACTGTTGGTCCCGAACCATGTGACTAAACCGCCCAACCCGACCGTCTCGGACCCTCCAAACTGTTGGTCCCGAACCATCCGACCAAACCGTCCTACCCGACCGTCCCCGGGACCATCCAAACTGTTGGTCCCAAATCATCCGACCAAAACATGCAACCCGACGTCTCGGACGATCCAAACCGTTGTCCCGAACCATCCGACCAATCGTCATACCCGACCGTCTCGGACGCTGCAAACTGTTGGTCCCGAACCATCCGACCAAACCCATCCAACTCGACCGTCTCGGACCCTCCAACCATCCGACTAAACCGTCCGACCCGACCATCTCGGACCTCCAAAACCATCCGACCAAACCGTCCAACCCGACCGTCTCGGACCCTCAAAACGGTTGGTCCCAAACCGTCAACCAAACCATCCAACCGACCGTTCCAGACCATCCAAACGGTCCGTCCGGAAGAAGGTCCGGCTCTCCTCTAGTTCTCCCGAACCATCCGACCAAACCGTCCGACTCGACCGTCTCGGACCCTCCAAACTGGTGGTCCGAACCATCCGACCAAACCGTCCTAAACCGACCGCCCCGGAACCTTCCAAACGGTCCGTGCAAATCATGCAACCGACCGCCTCGGACCCCTGCAAACAGGTGGTCCCGAACCATCCGACCAAACCGTCCAACTCGACCATCCCGACCCTCGAAACTGTTGTCCCGAACCTCCGACCAAACCCGACCGTCCCGGAACATACAAACGGTCCGTCCGGAAGTACGTCCCGGATCTCCTCTAGTTGTCCCGAACCATCCGACCCAAACCGTCCAAACCGACCACCCTGGACCCTCCGAATTGTTGGTCCAGAACCGTGTGACCAAACCGTCCAACCTGACTGCCTTGGACCCTCCAAACCATCACGACCAAACCGTTCAACCCCGACCGTACTCGGACCCTCCAAACTGTTTCGGCTCCCGAAACCGTCGGACCAAACTGTCCAACTTGACCGTCCCAGAACTTCACAAACCGTACGTCCGGAAGAACGTTCCTGATCTCCTCTAGTTGTCCCGAACCGTCCAACCAAACCGTCCAACCCGACCGTCCCGGACCTTCCAAACGGTCCGTTCGGAAGAAGGCCCGGCTCTCCTCTAGTTCTCTCCCGAAGCCATCCGACCAAACCATCCAACCTGACCGTCCCGGACCCTCCAAACAGTTGGTCCCGAACCATCTGACTAAACCGCCCCAACCCAACCGTCCCGGACCCTCCAAACTGTTGGTCCCGGAACCATCCGACCAAACCGTCCAACCCGACCGTCCCGGACCATCCCAAACTGTTGGTCCCAAATCATCCGACCAAATCGTGCAACCCGACCGTCTCGACCCCCCAAACCGTTGGTCCCGAACCATCCGACCAAATCGTCATACCCAACCGTTTCGGACGCTCCTAACTGTTGGTCCCGAACCATCCGACCAAACCCGACCGTCCCAGAACATACAAACGTCCGTCCAGAAGAAGGTCCGGATCTCCTTTAGTTGTCCCGAACCATCCGACCAAACCGTCCAACCCGACCGTACTCGGACCCTCCAAAACTATTGGTCCTGAACCATCGACCAAAACAGATCATCCCGGAACATACAAACGGTCCGTCGGGAAGAAGGTTCAGATCACCTCTAGTTGTCCCGAACCATCCGACCAAACCATCCAACCCGATCGTCCCGGAAACTTCCAAACGGTCCGTCCGAAGAATGTCCGGATCTCCTCTAGTTGTCCCGAACCATCCAACCCAACTGTCCATCCCGACCACCCCGGGCCCTCAGAACTTTTGGTCCCGAACAATCGGACCAAACCATCCAACCCGACCACCTCGGACCCTCCGAACTGTTGGTCCCGAACCGTCCGACCAAACCGTCCACCGACTGTATCGGACCCTCCAAACCATCCGACCAAACTGTCCAACCCGACCGTCTCGGACCCTGCAAACTGTTGGTCCCGAACCATCCGACCAAACCGTCCAACCAGACCGTCCCGAAACTTCGATACGATCCGTCCGGAAGAAGGTCCGGATCTCCTCTAGTTGTCCCGAACCATTCGACCAAACCGTCGAACCCGACCACCCGCGGACCCTCCGAAACTCGTTGGTCCCGAACCATCCGACCAAACCATCCAACCCGACCGTCTCGGACCCTCGAAACCATCCGACCAAACCGTCCAACCCGACCGTCTCGGACCGTCCAAACCATCCGACCCAAACCGTCCAACCCGACCTTCTCGGAGCCTCCAAACTGTTGGTCCCGAACCGTCCGACCAACCGTCCAACCCTACCGTTTCGGAACTTCCAAACGGTCTGTCCGGAAGAACGTCCTGATCTCGTCTCGTTGTCCCGAAACCATCCAACCAAACTGTCCAACCCGATCGTCCCGGACCTTCCAAACGGTCCGTCCGGAAGAAGGTCCGGCTCTCTTCTAGTGCTCTCGAACCATCTGACCAAACCAACCAACCCAACTGTCTCGGACCCTCCAAACCATCCGACCAAACCGTCCAACCAGACCATCTCGGACCCTCCAAACCATCCGACCAAACCGTCCAACCCGACCGCCTCGGACCCTTCAAACTGTTGGTCCCGAACGGTCCGACCAAACCCGTCCAACCCGACCGTCCCGAAAGTTCCAAACGGTCCGTCCGGAAGTAGGTGCGGATCTCCTCTAGTTGTCCCGAACCATTCGACCAAACCGTCGAACCCGACCTCCCCGGACCCTCCGAACTGTTGGTCCCAAAACCATCCAACCCGACCGTCTCGGACCCTCCAAACCATCCGACTAAACCGTCCAACCCGACCGTCTCGGACCCTCCAAACCATCCGACCAAACCGTCTAACCCGACCGTCTCGGACCCTCCAAACCATCCGACCAAACCGTCCAACCCGACCGTCTCGGACCCTCCAAACTATTGGTCCCGAACCGTCTGACCAAACTGTCCAACCCGACCGTCCCGTAACTTCCAAACGGTCCGGCCGGAAGAACGTCCTGATCTCCTCTAGTTGTCCCTAACCATTCAACCACACCGTCCAACCCGACCGTCCCGGACCTTCCAAACGGTCCGTCCGGAAGAAGGTCCAGTTCTCCTCTAGTCCTCCCGAACCATCCGACCAAACCAACCAACGCGACCGTCTCGGATCCTCCAAACCATCTGACCAAACCGTCCAACCCGACCGTCTCGGACCCTCCAAACTGTTGGTCCCGAACCGTCCGACCAAACCGTCCAACCCTACATCCGGAACTTACAAACGGTCCGTCCGGAAGAAGATCCTGATCTCCTCTAATTGTCCCGAACCATCCAACCAAACCGTCCAACCCAACCGTGCCGGACCTTCCAAACGGTCCGTCCTGAAGATGGTCCGGCTCTCCTCTAGTTCTCCCGAACCATCCGACCAAACCGCCAAACCCGACCATCTCGGACCCTCCAAACCATCCGACCGATCCGTCCAACCGGACCGTCTCGGACCCTCCAAACTGTTGGTCCCGAACCGTCCGACCAAACCGTCCAACCCTACCGTCCCGAAACTTCCGAACCAACCAACCAAACCATCCCAACCCGACCATCCCGGACCTTCCAAACAGTCCGTCCGGAAGAAGGTCCGGCTCACCTCTAGTTCTGCCGAACCATCCGACCAAACCGTCCAACCCGACCGTCTCGGACCCTCCAAACTGTTGGTCCCGAACCATCCGACCAAACCGTCCAACCGATCGTCTCGGACCATCCAAACTGTTGGTCCCGAATCATCCGACCAAATCATGCAACCCCACCGTCTCGGACCCTCCAAACTGGTGGTCCCGAAACCATCCGACCAAACCGTCCAACTCGACCTTCCCGACCCTCCAAACTGTTGGTCCCGAACCATCCGACCAAACCGTGCAACCCGACCGTCCCGGACGTTCCAAACGGACCGTCCGGAAGAAGGTCCGGCTCTCCTCTAGTTCTCCCGAACCATCCGACCAAACCATCCAACCTGACCGTCCCGGACCCTCCAAACTGTTGGTCCCGAACCATCTGACTAAACCATCCAACCCGACCGTCTCGGACCTCCAAACTGTTGGTCCCGAACCGTCTGACCAAACCGTCCAACCTGACCGTCCCAGAACCCTCCAAACTTTGGTCCCCAAATCATCCGACCAAATCGTGCAACCCGACCGTCTCGGACCCTCCAAACCGTTGGTCCCGAACCATCCGACCAAATCGTCATACCCGACCTTCTCGGACGCTCCTAACTGTTGGTCCCGAACCATCCGACCAAACCCGACCGTCCCAGAACATGCAAACGGTCCGTTCGGAAGAAGGTCCGGATCTCCTCTAGTGGTCCCGAACCATCCGACCCAAACGTCCAACACGACCAGCCCGGACCCTCCGAACTGTTGGTCCCGAGCCATCCGACCAAACCATCCAACCCAACCGTCTCGGATCCTCCAAACCATCCGACCAACCGTCCAACCCGACCGTCTCGGATCCTCCAAACCATCCGACCAAATCGTTCCAACCCAACTGTCTCGGACCCTCCAAAGCATCCGACCAAACCGTCCAACCCGACCGCCTTGGACCCTCCAAACTGACCGTCCGGAAGATCGTCCTGATCTCCTCTAGTTGTCCCGAACCATCCAACCAAACCGTCCAACCCCGACCGTCCCGGACCTTCCAATCGGTTCGTCCGGAAGAAGGTTCGGCTCTCCTCCAGTGCTCCCCGAACCATCCGACCAAACCGTCCAACCCGACTGTCTCGGACCCTCCAAACTGTTGATCCCGAACCATCCGACCAAAATCGACCATCCCGGAACATACAAACGGTCCGTCGGGAAGAAGGTTTAGATCCCCTCTAGTTGTCCCAAATAATCCGACCAAACCGTCCAATCCGATCGTCCCGGAACTTCCAAACGGTCCGTCCGGAAGAATGTCCGGATCTCCTCTAGTTGTCCCGAACCATCCAACCCAACCGTCCTCGGACCCTCCAAACTGTTGCTCCCGAACCATCCGAGCTGTTGGTCCGAGCCATCCGACCAAACCATCCCAACCCGACCGACTCGGACCCTCCAAACCATCCGACCCAAACCGTCAAACCCGACCGTCTTGGACCCCTCCAAACCGTCCGACCCAAACCTTCGAACCGGACCGTCCAATCCTACCGTCCCGGAACTTCCAAACTGACCGTCCCGGACCCTCCAAACTGTTGGATCCGAACCATCTGACTAAACCGCCCAACCCGACCGTCTCGGACCCTCCAAACTGTTGGTCCCGAACCATCCGACCAAACCGTGCAACCCGACCGTTCCGGACCTTCCAACGGTCCGTCCGGAAGAAGGTCCGGCTCATCCTCTAGTTCTCCCGAACCATCCGACCAAACCATCCAACCTGACCGTCCCGGACCCTCCAAACTGTTGGTCCCAGCATCCGACCAAATCGTGCAACCCGACCGTCTCGAACCCGCCAAACCGTTGGCCCCGAACCATCGACCAAATCATCAAACCAGACCGTCTCGGAAGCTCCTAATTGTTGGTCCGAACCATCCGACCAAAACCCCGACCGTCCCGGAACATGCAAACGGTCCGTCCGGAACAAGGTCTGGATCTCCTCTAGTTGTCCCGAACCATCCGACCAAACCGTCCAGCACGACCAGCCCGGACCCTCCGAATTGATGATCCCCGCGCCATCCGACCAAACCATCCAACCAAACCGTCTCGGACCCTCCAAGCATCCGACCAAAGCGTCCAACCCAACCGTCTAGGACCCTCCAAACCATCGACCAATCGTCCAACCCACGGCTGTCTCGGACCCTCCAAACCATCGGACCAAACCGTCCAACCCGACCGCCTCGGACCCTCCAAACTGTTGGTCCCGAACCGTCTGACCAAACCATCCAACCCGACCGTCCCGGAACTTCCAAACGGACCGTCCGGAAGAACGTCCTGATCTCCTCTACTGTCCCGAACCATCCAACCGAACCGTCCCGAACCCGACCGTCCCGGACCTTCCATCGGTCCGTCCGGAAGAAGGTCCGGCTCTCCTCCAGTGCTCCCGAACCATCCGACCAAACCGTCCAACCCGACCGTCTCGACCCTCCAACTGTTGGTCCCGAACCATTCGACCAAAACCGACCATTCCGGAACATACAACGGTCTGTCGGGAAGAAGGTTCAGATCTCCTGTAGCTGTCCCGAACCATCCGACCCAACCGTCCAACCCGATCGTCCCGGAACTTCCCAAACGGTCCGTCCGGAAGAAGGTCCGATCTCCTCTAGTTGTCCGGAACCATCCGACCAAACCGTCGAACCCGAGCACCCCGGACCCTCCGAGCTGCTGGTCCCGAACCATCCGACCAAACCCGTCAAACTCGACCGGTCTTGGACCCTCCAAACCATCCCGACCAAACCTTCCAACCGGACCGTCTCGGACCCTCCAAACTGTTGTCCTGACCATCCGACCAAACCATCCAACCCTACCGTCCCGGAACTTCCCAACGGTCCGTCCGGAAGAAGGTCCTGATCTCCTCTAGTTGTCCCGAGCCATCCAACCAAAACCGTCCAGCCCGAGCATCCCGGACCTTCCAAACGGTTAGTCCGGAGAAGGCCCGGCTCTCCTCTAGTTCTCCTAACCATCCGACCAAACCTTCCAACCCGACCGTCTCGGACCCTCCAAACTATTGGTCCCGAACCATCCGACCAAACCGTCCACCCCGACCGTCCCGGACCCTCCAAACCATCTGACCAAACCATCCAACCGGACCGTCCCGGACCCTCCAAACCATTGGTCCCGAACCATCCGACAAACGTCCAACCCGACTCGTCCCGGACCCTCCAAACCATCTGACCAAACCCATCCAACCGGACCGTCTCGGGACCCTCCGAAACATCCGACAAAACATCCAACCGGACCGTCTCGGACCCTCCAAACCATCACGACGAAACCATCCAACCGACCGTCTCGGACCCTCCAAACCATCCGACAAAACCATCCAACCGGACCGTCTCGGACCCTCCAAAGCATCCGACCAAATCGTCCAACCCGGCCGTCTCGGACCCTCCAAACCATCGGACCAAACCGTCCAACCCGACCGCCTCGGACCCTACAAACTGTTGGTCCCCGAATCGTCTGACCAAACCATCCAACCCGACCGGTCCCGGAACTTCCAACGGACCGTCCGGAAGAACGTCCTGATCTCCTCTACTTGTCCCGAACCATCCACCAAACCGTCCCAAACCCGACCGTCCCGGACCTTCCAATCGGTCCGTCCGGAAGAAGGTCCGGCTCTCCTCCAGTGCTCCCGAACCATCCGACCAAACCGTCCAACCCGACCGTCTCGGACCCTCCAAACTGTTGGTCCCGAACCATCCGACCAAAACCGACCATTCCGGAACATACAAAACGGTCTGTCGGGAAAGGTTCAGATCTCCTATAGTTGTCCACCGAACCATCCGACCAACCGTCCAACCCGATCGTCCTGAACTTCCAAACGGTCCGTTCGGAAGAAGGTCCGATCTCCTCTAGTTTGTCCCGAACCATCCGACCAAACCGTCGAACCCGAGCACACCCGGACCCTCCGAGCTGTTGGTCCCGAACCATCCGACCAAACCGTCAACTCGACCGTCTTGGACCCTCCAAACCATCCGACCAAACCGTCCAACCCGACCGTCTCGGACCCTCCAAACTATTGGTCCCGAACCATCCGACCAACCGTCCAACCCGACCGTCCCGGACCCTCCAACCATCTGATACGAATCGCCCTACCAAGCTTGATGAATATGGCTCCAAGCTTGATGAAAATGGCTCAAGAAGCTCAAACACAACACCTACGCATGTTGGATCGATGACAAGAGTTCAATTCAAAGCTATCCAACATGAGGTGAATCTATTCCTTGCTAAATATCTATTTCATTTGAGCTTGAATGGTGTGCTACTAATGCCTTGATCATTTGCACACTTAGGATGGAGAAAAGGACATCGAGGAAGCTCAAAGCAATCGATTCAGAGGCTTCCAGGAAATGTCGGAGTCTCTGACATCAATCCCGGAGCCTCAGATTTCCCAGAACTCCAGTCAGAGCCTCGGAGATGGACTTCAGGCAAGACCAGAAGACGATCCCGGTGCTGCGATTTCCTAGACCGGACGCGCCAAGTTTCTCAACTCGAAGAAGTCCAGAAGACAATCCCGGTGCTCTGCCGATTTCCAAAACCGGACGCACCGAGTTATCAAATCAAGGAAGTCCAGAAGACGATCCCGGTGCTGCCGACTTCCTAAACCGGACATACCGAGTTTTTCCTCTTAAGTCTTCAGCCTCCGACGATCCTCCGGACGTCCACTAACGCCAAGATCAGGAGGTCATCCCGGAACTACCGTAAAGTCTTCAACCGGCATAAAGTCTTCAACCTCCCCGAAGAACTTGAAGACTCAAGACAGAAGGCCATTCCGGAACTTCCGACTTTCCTTCTTCAGCCGTAAAATCTTCAGCTATAAAGTCTTCAACCTTCCCGAAGACTTGAAGACTTGAAGACTTGAAGAATCAAGACAGTAGCAGATCCCGGAACCACCGATTTTCAAACCGGAGCTTCCGACTTTTCTGTCTGTACTCAGATATTTTAGACTCTTATGTACTGTAGCAACATGTACTGTAGCAAACAGTCCTACTGTAGCTACTGTAGCTGCGCGTACTGTAGCAACCGTCCTACTGTAGCTACTAGTTGATATTTTGTTTGAGGTAGCTTAAGCCTTAAGTCTTCATCCTCTATAAATATGAGGACCTCTCCACATGTAAAGACTAGTGAAGAATTTTAGAATTGAAGAGAACTCTTGTTCCTCTAGAGTGTGAGCTATTTCTACCTCAAGGGAATGGGGAGTTATCTGAGTTTGCTACTCCGTTGTTCTTGTGATTTCTTCGAAGATTGCTTGAACACGTTGCTCCACGTTAGTGAGTAACAAGGGCCGAAGTGTGTGGTTGGGTGAATCGAGTGCTGCAGGCTTCCGTAATCAAGACGGTGGTTGGCCGTGTCATTCATCAGGCTTCACAGGCTAGTTATCCAGGATCCTACGTCGTGAAAATCGGGCAAACTTCGGATTTGATCATCCTCCTTCAGGGTGGTTCACATCACCATCTGACCAAACCGTCCAACCCGACCGTCTCGGACCCTCCAAACTGTTGGTCTCGAACCGTCCGACCAAACCGTCCAACCCTACCGTCCCGGAACTTACAAACGTCCCGTCCGGAAGAACATCCTGATCTCCTCTAGCTGTCCCGAACCACCCAACCAAACCGTCCAACCCGACCGTGCCGGACCTTCCAAACGGTCCGTCCTGAAGATGGTCCGGCTCTCCTCTAGTGCTCCCGAACCATCCGACCAAACCGTCAAACCCGACCATCTCGGACCCTCCAAACCATCCGACTGATCCGTCGAACCGGACCGTCTCGGAACCCCCCAAACTGTTGGTCCCGAACCGTCCGACCCAAACCGTCCAACCCTACCGTCCCGGACCATCCAAACTGTTGGTCCCGAATCATCCGACCAAATCATGCAACCCCACCGTCTCGGACCCTCCAAACTGTTGGTCCCGAACCATCCGACCAAATCGCCCCACCCGACCGTCTCGGACGTTCCAAACTGTTGGTCCCGAACCATCCGACCAAACCCGACCGTCCCGGAACATACAAACGGTCCATCTGGAAGAAGGTCCGGATCTCCTCTAGTTGTCCCGAACCATCTAACCAAACCGTCCAACCCGACCGTGCCGGACCTTCCAAACGGTCCGTCCTGAAGATGGTCCGGCTCTCCTCTAGTTGTCCCCGAACCATCCGATCAAACCGTCAAACCCGACATCTCGGACCCTCCAAACCATCCGACCGATCCGTCCAACCGGACCGTCTCGGACCCTCCAAACTGTTGGTCCCGAACCGTCCGACCAAACCGTCCAACCCTACCGTCCCGGACCATCCAACTGTTGGTCCCGAATCATCCGACCAAATCATGCAACCCCACCGTCTCGGACCCTCCAAACTGTTGGTCCCGAACCATCCGACCAATCGCCCCACCCGACCGTCTCGGACGTTCCAAACTGTTGGTCCCGAACCATCCGACCAAACCCGACCGTCCCGGAACATACAAACGGTCCGTCTGGAAGAAGGTCCGGATCTCCTCTAGTTTTCCCGAACCATCCGACAAAACTGTCCATCCCGACCACCCCGGGCCCTCCGAACTTTTGGTCCTGAACCATCCGACCAAACCATCCAACCCGACCGTCTCGGACCCTCCGAACTGTTGGTCCTGAACCGTCCGACCAAACCGTCCACCCGACCGTCTCGGACCCTCCGAACTGTTGGTCCCGAACCGTCCGACCAAACCGTCCAACCCGACTGTCTCGGACCCTCCAAACATCCGACCAAACCGTCCAACCCGACCGTCTCGGACCCTCCAAACTGTTGGTCCCGAACCGTCCGACCAAACCGTCCAACCCCGACCGTCCCGAAACTTCCAAACGGTCCGTCTGGAAGAAGGTCCGGATCTCCTCTAGTTGTCCCGAAACCATCCGACCAAACCGTCCAACCCGACCACCCCCGGACCCTCCGAACTGTTGGTCCCGAACCATCCGACCAGACCATCCACCCGACAGTCTTGGACGCTCCAAACCATCCGACCAAACCATCTGACCGTCTCGGACCCTCCAAACCATCCAAGCCGACGGTCTCGGACCCTCCAAACTGTTGGTCCCGAACCGTCCGACCAAACCATCCAACCCTACCGTCCCGGAACTTACAAACGGTCCGTCCGGAAGAAGATCCTGATCTCCTCTAAATGTCCCGAACCATCCAACCAAACCGTCCAACCCGACCATCCCGGACCTTCCACACGGTCCGTCCGGAAGATGGTCCGGCTCTCCTCTAGTTCTCCCGAACCATCCGACCAAACCGTCCAACCCGACCGTCTCAGACCCTCCAAACTGTTGGTCCCGAACCATCCGACCAAACCGTCCAACCCGACCATCCCGGACCTTCCAAACGGTCCGTCCGGAAGAAGGTCTGGTTTGTCCTCTTGTTCTGCCGAACCATCCGACCAAACCATCCAACCCGACCGTCCCGGACACTCCAAACTGTCGGTGCCGAACCATCCGACCGAACCGTCCAACCCGATCGTCTCGGACCATCCAAACTGTTGGTCCCGAACCATCCGAACAAACCTTCCAACCCGACCGTCTCGACCATCCAAACTGTTTGTCCCGAATCATCCGAGCAAATCATGCAACCCAACCGTCTCGGACACTCCAAACTGGTGGACCCGAACCATCCGTCCAAACCGTCCAACTCGACCATCCCGACCCTCCAAACTGTTGGTCCCGAACCATCCGACTCAACCGTGCAACCCGACCGTCCCGGACCTTCCAAACGGTCCGTCCGGAAGAAGGTCCGACTCTGCTCTAGATCTCCCGAACCATCCGACCAAACCATCCAACCTGACCGCCCCGGACCCTCCAACTGGTGGTCCCGAACCATCTGATTAAAACCGCCCAACCCGACCGTCTCGGACCCTCCAAACTGTTGGTCCCGAATCATCCGACCAAATCGTGCAACCCGACCGTCTCGGACCCTCCAAACTGTTGGTCCCGAACCATCCGACCAAACCATCCCACACGACCATCTCAGACTTTCCAAACTGTTGGTCCCGAACAATCCGACCAAACCCGACCGTCCCGGAACATACAAACGGTCAGTCCGGTTGAAGGTCCGGTCTCCTTTAGTTGTCCTGAACCATCTAACCAAACTGTCCAACCCGACCACCCCGGACGCTCCGAAACATCCGACAAAACCATCCAACCGGACCGTCTCGGACCCTCCAAACCATCCGACGAAACCATCCAACCCGACCGCCTCGGACCCTCCAAACCATCCGACCAAACCGTCCAACCCGACCGTCTCGGACCCTCCGAACTGTTGGTCCTGAACCGTTCGACCAAACCGTGCAACCCGACCGTCCCGGAACTTCCAAACGGTCCGTCCGGGAGAAGGTCCTGATCTCCTCTGGTCGTCCCGAACCATCCAACCAAACCGTCCAACCCGACCGTCCTAGACCTTCTAAACGGTCCGACCGGGAAGAAGGTCCGACTCTCCTCTAATTCTCCCGAACCATCCGACCAAACCATCTAACCCGACCGTCCCGGTCCATCCAAACTGTTGGTCCCGAACCATCTGACCAAACCGTCCAACCCGACCGTCTCGGTCCCTCCAAACTGTTGGTCCCGAACCATTTGACTAAACCGGTCCAACCCGACCGTCTCGGACCTTCCAAATTTTTTGTCCCGAAGCATCCGACCAAACCTTCCAACCCGACCGTCCCGGACACTCCAAATTGTTTGGTCCCGAATCATCCGACCAAATCATGCAACCCGACCGTCTCGGACCCTCCAAAACCGTTGGTCCTGAACCATCCGACTAAACCATCCAACCCGACCGTCCCGGTCCCTCCAAACTGTTGGTCCCGAACCATTTGACTAAACCGTCCAACCCGACCGTCCCGGACCCTCCAAACTGGTGGTCCCGAACCATCCGACCAAACCGTCCAACTCGACCATCCCGACCCTCCAAACTGTTGGTCCCGAACCATCCGACCAAACCGTGCAACCCGACCGTCCCGGACCTTCCAAACGGTCCGTCCGGAAGAAGGTCCGGCTCTCCTCTTGTTCTCCCGAACCATCCGACCAAACCATCCCACCTGACCGTCCCGGACCCTCCATACTGTTGGTCCCAAACCATCTGACTAAACCGTCCAACCCGACCGTCTCGGACACTCCAAACTGATGGTCCCGAACCATCCGACCAAAACCGTCCAACCCGACCGTCCCAGACCATCCGAACTGTTGGTCCCGAATCATCCGACCAATCATGCAACCCGACCGCCTCGGACCCTCCAAACTGTTGGTCCCAAACCATCCGAGCAAATCGTCCTACCCGACCGTCTCGTACGTTCCAAACTGTTGGTCGCGAATCATCCGACCAAACCCGACCGTCCCGGAACATACAAACGGTCCCGTCCGGAAGAAGATCCGGTCTCCTTTAGTTGTCCTGAGCCATCCGACCAAACCGTCCAAGCTGACCACCCCGGACCCTCCGAACTGTTGGTCCCAAACCATCCGATGAAACCATCCAACCCGACCGTCTCGGACCCTCCGAACTGTTGCTCATCAACCGTTCGACCAAACGTCCAACCCGACCGCGTCATCCGGAACTTCCAAATGGTCCGTCCGGAGAAGGTCCTGATCTCCTCTAGTTGTCCCGAACCATCCAACCAAACCGTCCAACCCGACCGTACCAGACCTTCCGAAAGGTCCGACTGGAAGAAGTCCGGCTCTACTCTAGTTCTCCCGAACCATCCGACCAAAACCATCCAACCCGACCGTCCCGGTCCCTCCAAACTGTTGGTCCCGAACCATTTGACTAAACCGTCCAACCCGACCGTCTCGGACCCTCAAAACTGTTTGTCCCGAACCATCCGACCAAACCGTCCAACCCGACCGTCCCGGACCCTCCGAACTGTTGGTCCCGAATGATCCGACCAAATCATGCAACCCCGACCGTCTCGGACCGTTCAAACCGCTGGTCCCGAACCAGCCGACCAAATCGTCATCCCCGACTGTCTCGGACGCTCCATACTGTTGGTCTCGAACCATCCGATCAAACCCGACCGTCCCGGAACATACAAACGGTCCGTCCGGAAGAAGGTCCGGATATCCTCTAGTTGTCCCGAACCATCCGACCAAACCGTCCAACCCGACCACCCCGGACCCTACGAACTGTTAGTCCATAGCTATCCGACCAAACCATCCAACCCGACCGTCTCGGACCCTCCAAACCGTCCGACCAAACGTCCAACCCGACCGTCTCGGACCCTCCAAACTGTTGGTCCCGAACCGTCTGACCAATACCGTCCAACCCGACCGTCCCCAGAACTTCCAAACGGTCCGGCCGGAAGAATGTCCTGATCTCCTCTTGTTGTCCTGAACCATCCAACCAAACCGTCCACCTGACCGTCCCGGACCTTCCAAATGGTCCGTCCGGAAGAAGGTCCAGCTCTCCTCTAGTGCTCCCGAACCATCCGACCAAACCAACCAACCCGACCGTCTCGGACCCCCCAAACCATCCGACCAACCGTCCAACCCGACCGTCTCGGACCCTCCAAACTGTTGGTCCCGAACCATTTGACTAAACCGTCCAACGGACCGTCTCGGACCCTCCAAACTGTTGGTCCCGAATCATCCGACTAAATCCTGCAACCGACCGTCTCGGACCCTGCAAACTGTTGGTCCCGAACCATCTGACCAAACAGTCCCAACCCGACCGTCCGGACCATCCAAACTGTTGGTCCCGAATCATCCGACCAAATCATGCACCCCAACCGTCTCGGACCCACCACAACTGGTGGTCCCGAACCATCCGACCAAACCGTCCAACTCGACCAACCCCGACCCTCGAAACTGTTGGACCCGAACCATCCGACCAATCCGTGCAACCCGACCGTCCCGGACCTTCCAAACGGTCCGTCCGGAAGAAGGTCCGGCTCTCCTCTAGTTCTCCCAAACCATCCGACCAACCATCCAACCTGAGCGTCCCGGACCCTCCATACTGTTGTCCCGAACCATCTGCTAAACCGCCAAACCCGACCATCTCGGACCCTCCAACTGTTGGTTCCGAACCATCCGACGAAACCGTCCGACCAGACCGTCCCAGACCCTCCAAATTGTTGGTCCCGAATCATCCGACCAAATCATGCAACCCGACCGTCTCGGACCCTCCAACTGTTGGTCCCGAACCATCCGACCACATCGTCCCACCCGACCGTCTCGCACGTTCGAAAACTGTTGGTGTGCGAATCATCCGACAAACCCGACCGTCCCGGAACATACAAACGGTCCCGTCCGGAGAAGGTCCGGATCTCCTGTAGTTGTCCTCAGCCATCCGACCAAACCGTCCAAGCCGACCACCACGGACCCTCCGAACTGTTGGTCCCAAACCATCCGACGACACCGTCCAACCCGACCATCCCGGAACATCCAAATGGTCCGTCTGGGAAGAAGGTCCTGATCTCCTCTAGTTGTCCCGAACCATCCAACCAAACCGTCCAACCCGACTGTCCCAGACCTTCCAAAAGGTCCGGTCGGAAGAAGGTCCGGCTGTCCTCTAGTACTCCCGAACCATCCGACCAGACCATCCAACCCGACCGTCCCGATCCCTCCAAACTGTGGTCCCGAACAATTTGACTAAACCGTCCAACCCGACCGTCCCGATCCTCCAAACTGTTGGTCCCGAATCATTCGACCAAAATCATGCAACCCCACCGTCTCGGACCCTCCAAACCGTTGGTCTCCAACCATCCGACCAATCGTCATACCTGACCGTCTCGGACGCTCCAAACTGTTGGTCTCGAACCCATCCGACAAACCCGACCGTCCCGGAACATACAAACGGTCCGTCCGGAAAGAAGCTCCGGATCTCCTCTAGTTGTCCCGAACCATCCGACCAAACCGCCCACCCGACCACCCCGGACCCTCCGAACTGTTAGTCCCGAGCCTTCCGACCAAACCATCCAACCCGACCGTCTCGGACCCTGCAAACCATCCGACCAAACCGTCCAACTCGACCATCCCGACCCTCCAAACTGTTGGTCCCGAACCAACCGACCAAACGCGACAGTCCCGGAACATACAAACGGTCCGTCCGGAAGAACGTCCGGATCTCCTCTAGTTGTCCCAAACCATCCGACCAAACCGTCCAACCCGACCTCCCCGGACCCTCCGAACTTGTGGTCCCGAGCCATCCGACCGAACCATCCAACCCGACGCGTCTCGGACCCTCCAAACCATCCGACCAAACAATCCAACCCGACCGTCTCAGACCCTCCAAACTGTTGGTCCCGAATGATCCGACCAAATCATGCAACCCGACGATCTCGGACCCTCCAAACCGCTGGTCCAGAACCATCCGACCAAATCGTCATACCCGACCCGTCTCGGACGCTCCAAACTGTTGGTCTCGAACCATCCGACCAAACCCAACCGTCCCTGAAAATACAAAAGGTCCGTCCGGAAGAAGGTCCGGATCTCCTCTAGTGGTCCCGAACCATCCGACCAAACCGTCCAACCCGACCACCCCGGACCCTCCGAACTGTTGGTCCATAGCCATCCGACCAAACCATCCAACCCAACCGTCTCGGACCCTCCAAACCATCCGACCAAACTGTCCAACCCGACCGTCTCGGATCCTCCAAACTGTTGGTCCCGAACCGTCTGACCAAACCGTCCAACCCGTCCGTCCCAGAACTTCCAAACGGTCCGGCCGGAAGAACGTCCTGATCTCCTCTTGTTGTCCCGAACCATCACCAACCACACCGTCCAACCTGACCGTGCCCAGACCTTCCAAATGGTCCGTCCGGAAGAAGGTCCAGCTCTCCTCTAGTGCTCCCGAACCATTCGACCAAACCAACCAACCCGACCGTCTCGGACCTCCAAACTGTTGGTCCCGAACTATTTGACTAAACCGTCCAACCCGACCGTCTCGGACCCTCCAAACTGTTTGTCCCGAACCATCCGACCAAACCGTTCAACCCGACCGTCCCGGACCCTCCAAACTGTTGGTCCCGAACCATCCGACCAAACCGTTCAACCCGACCGTCCCGGACCCTCCAAACTGTTGGTCCCGAATCATCCGACCAAATCCTGCAACCCGACCGTCTCGGACCCTCCAAACTGTTTGTCCCGAACCATCTGACCAAATAGTCCAACCCGACCATCCCGGACCAACCAAACTGTTGGTCCCGAATCATCCGACCAAATCATGCAACCCGACCGTCTCGGACCCTCCAAACTGGTGGTCCCGAACCATCCGACCAGACCGTCCAACTCGACCATCCCGACCCTCCAAACTGTTGGACCCGAACCATCCGACCAAACCATCCAACCCGACCGTCTCGGACCCTCCAAACCATCCGACCAAACCGTCCAACCCGACCGTCTCAGACCCTCCAAACTGTTGGTCCCGAACCGTCTGACCAAACCGTCCAACCCGACCGTCCCGGAACTTCCAAACGGTCCGGTCGGAACAACGTCCTGATCTCCTCTAGTTGTCCCGAACCATCCAGCCAAACCGTCCAACCCGACCGTCCCGGACGTTCCAAACAGTCCGTCCGGAAGAAGGTCCAGCTCTCCTCTAGTGCTCCCGAACCATCCGACCAAACCAACCAACCCGACCGTCTCGGACCCTCCAAACCATTCGACCAAACCGTCCAACCCGACCGTCTCGGACCCTCCAAACCATCCGACCAAACCGTCCAACCCGACCGTCTCGGAACCTCCAAACTATTGGACCCGAACCGTCCGACCACACCGTCCAACCCTACCGTCCCGGAACTTACAAACGGTCCGTCCGGGAGAAGATCCTGATCTCCTCTAGTTGTCCCGAACCATCCAACCAAATCATCCAACCCGACCATCGTGGACCTTCCAAACGGTCCGTCCGGAAGATGGACCGGCTCTCCTCTAGTTCTCCCAACAATCCGACCAAACCGCCCAAACCGACCGTCTCGGACCTTCCAAACTGTTGGTCCTGAACCATCCGACCAAACCGTCCAACCCGACCGCCCCGGAACATCCAAACGGTCCGTCCGGAAGAAGGTCCGGATCTCCTCTTGTTGTCCCGAACCATCCAACCACACCGTCCAACCCGACAATCTCAGAACCTCCAAACCGTTGGTCCCGAACCATCCGACAGAAACCGGCCAACCCGATTGTCCTGGAACTTGCAAAAGGTCCGCCCGGAAGGTCTAGATCTCCTCTAATTGTCCGAAACCATCCGACCAAACCGTCCAACCCGACCGTCCCGGACCTTCCAAACGGTCCGCCCGGAAGAATGTCCGGTTCTCCTCTTGTTCTGCCGAACCATCCGACCAAACCATCCAACCCGACGTCCCGAACACTCCAAACAGTCGGTGCCGAACCATCCGACCAAACCGTCCAACCCGACCGTCCCGACGATCCGGACTGTTCGTCCCGAATCATCCGACCAAATCATGCAACCCGACCGTCTCGGACCCTCCGAACTGGTGGTCCCGAACTATCCGACCAAACCGTCCAACTCGACCATCCCGACCCTCCAAACTGTAGGTCCCGAACCATCCGACCAAACCGTTCAACACGACCATCCCGGACCCTCCAAGCTATTGGTCCCGAATCATCCGACGAAATCCTGCAACCCGACCGTCTCGGACCCTCCAAACTGTTGGTCCCGAACCATCTGACCAAACAGTCCAACCCGACCATCCCGGACAATCCAAACTGTTGGTCCCGAATCATCCGACGAAATCATGCAACCCGACCGTCTCGGACCCTCCAAACTGGTGGTCCCGAACCATCCAACCAAACCGTCCAACTTGACCATCCCGACCCTCCAAACTGTTGGACCCGAACCATCCGACCAAACCGTGCAACCCGACCGTCCCGGACCTTCCAAACGGTCCGTCCGGAAGAAGGTCCGGTTCTCCTCTAGTTGTCCCGAACCATCCGACCAAACCGCCCAACCTGACCGTCCCGGACCCTCCAAACTGTTGGTCCCGAACCATCTGACTAAACCGCCCAACCCGACCGTCTCGGACCCTACAAACTGTTGGTCCCGAACCATCCGACGAAACCGTCCAACCAGACCGTCCCAGACCCTCCAAATGCTGGTCCCGAATCATCCGACCAAATCATGCAACCCGACCGTCTCGGACCCTCCAAACTGTTGGTCCCGAACCATCCGACCAAAACATCCCACCCGACCGTCTCGCACGTTCCAAACTGTTGGTCGCGAATCATCCGACCAAACCCGACCGTCCCGGAACATACAAACGGTCCGTCCGGAAGAAGGTCCGGATCTCCTGTAGTTGTCCTCAGCCATCCGACCAAACTGTCCAAGCCGACCATCCCGGACCCTCCGAACTGTTGGTCCCAAACCATCCGACGACACCGTCCAACCCGACCGTCTCGGACCCTCCGAACTGTTGGTCCTGAACCGTTCGACCCAAACCGTCCAACCCGACAGTCCCGGAACTTTCAAATGGTCCGTCTGGAAGAAGGTCCTGATCTCCTCTAGTTGTCCCGAACCATCGAACCAAACCGTCCAACCCGACCGTCCCAGACCTTCCAAAAGGTCCGACCGGAAGAAGGTCCGGCTCTCCTCTAGTTCTCCCGAACCATCAGACCAGACCATCCAACCCGACCGTCCCGGTCCCTCCAAACTGTTGGTCCCGAAGAATCTGACTAAACCGTCCAACCCGATCATCTTGGACCCTCCAAACTGTTTGTCCCGAACAATCCGACCAAACCGTTCAACCCAAACACCCCGGACCCTGCGAACTGTTGGTCCCGAGCCTTCCGACCAAACCATCCAACCCGACCGTCTCGGACCCTCGAAACCATCCGACCAAACCGTCCAACTCGACCATCCCGACCCTCAAACTGTTTGTCCCGAACAAACCGACACAACCCGACCGTCCCGGAACATACAAACGGTCCGTCCGGAAGAACGTCCCGGATCTCCTCTAGTTGTCCCTAACCATCCGACCAAACCGTCCAACCCGACCACCCCGGACCCTCCGAACTTTTGGTCCCGAGCCATCCGACCAAACCATCCAACCCGACTGTTTCGGTCTCTCCAAACCATCCGACCAAACCGTCCAACCCGACCGTCTCAGACCCACCAAACTGTTGGTCCCGAACCGTCTGACCAAACCGTCCAACCCGACCGTCCCGGAACTTCCACACGGTCCGGTCGGAACAACGTCCTGATCTCCTCTAGTTGTCCCGAACCATCCAGCCAAACCGTCCAACCCGACCGTCCCGGACGTTCGAAACGGTCCGTCCGGAAGAAGGTCAAGCTCTCCTCTAGTGCTCCCGAACCATCCAACCAAACCAACCAACCCGACCGTCTCGGACCCTCCAAACCATCCGACCAAACCGTCCAACCCGACCGTCTCGGACCCTGCAAACTGTTGGTCCCGAACCGTCCGACCACACCGTCCAACCCTACCGTCCCGGAACTTACAAACGGTCCGTCCGGGAGAAGGTCCCGATCTCCTCTTGTTGTCCCGAACGATCCAACCAAACCATCCAACCCGACAGTCCCGGACCTTCCAAACGGTCCGTCCGGAAGATGGACCGGCTCTCCTCTAGTTCTCCCGAACCATCCGACCAAACCGTCCAACCCGACCGTCTCGGACCCTCCAAACCGTTGGTCCCGAACCATCCGACCAAACCGTCCAACCCGACCGCCCCGGAACTTCCAAACGGTCCGTCCGGAAGAAGGTCCGAATCTCCTCTTGTTGTCCCGAACCATCCAACCACACCGTCCAACCCGACCATCTCAGAACCTCCAAACCGCTGGTCCCGAACCATCCCATGAAACCGTCCAACCCGATTGTCCTGGAACTTGCAAATGGTCCGCCCGGAAGGTCTAGATCTCCTCTAATAGTCCCAAACCATCCGACCAAACCGTCCAACCCGACCGTCCCAGACCTTCCAAACGGTCCGCCCGGAAGAAGGTCCGGTTCTCCTCCTGTTCTGCCGAACCATCCGACCAAACCAACCAACCCGACCGTCCCGAACACTCCAAACTGTTGGTGCCGAACCATCCGACCAAACCGTCCGACCCGACCATCTCGGACCCTCCAAATTGTTGGTCCTGAACCGTCTGACCAAACCGTCCAACCCGACCGTCCCGGAACTTCCAAACGGTCCGTCCGGAAGAAAGTCCTGATCTCCTCTAGTTGTCCAGAACCATTCAATCAAACCGTCCAACCCGACCGTACCGGACCTTCCAAACGGTCCGTCCGGAAGAAGGTCCGGCTCTCCTCTAGTACTCCCGAACCATCCGACCGAACCGTCCAACCCGACCGTCTCGGACCTTCCAAACTGTTGGTCCCGAACCATCCGACCAAAATCGACCGTCCCGGAACATACAAATGGTCCGTCAGGAAGAAGGACCAGCTCTCCTCTTGTAGTCCCGAACCATCTGACCAAACCGTCCAACCCGATCGTCCCTGAACCTCCAAACGGTCCTTCCGGAAGAAGGTCCGGATCTCCTCTAGTTGTCTCGAACCATCCGACCAAACCGTCCAACCCGACCGTCTCGGACCCTCCGAACTGTTGTCCTGAACCGTTCGACCAAACCGACCAACCCGACCGTCCCGGAACTTCCAAACGGTCCGTCCGGAAGAAGGTCCTGATCTCCTCTTGTTGTCCAGAAACATCCAACCAAACCGTCCGACCCGACCGTCCCGGACCTTCCAAACGGTTCGACCGGAAGAAGGTCCGGCTCTCCTCTAGTTCTCCCGAACCATCCGACCGAACCATCCAACCTGACCGTCCCGGTCCCTCCAAAACTGTTGGTCCCAAACCATTTGACTAAACCGTCCAACCCGACCGCCTCGGACCCTCCAAACTGTTTGTCCCGAACCAGACGACCAAACCGTCCAACCCGACCGTCCCGGACCCTCCAAACTGTTGGTCCCGAATCATCCGACCAAATCGTGCAACCCGACCGTCTTGGACCCTCCAAACTGTTGGTCCCGAACCATCTGACCAAACCGTCCAACCCGACCATCCCGGACCATCCAAACTGTTGGTCCTGAATCATCCGACCAAATCATGCAACCCGGCTGTCTCGGAACCTCCAAACTGGTGGTCCCGAACCATCCGACCAAACCGTCCAACTCGACCATCCCGACCATCCAAACTGTTGGTCCCGAACCATCCGACGAAACCATCCAACCTGACCGTCCCTGACCCTCCAAACTGTTGGTCCCGAACCATCTGACTAAACCGCCTAACCCGACCGTCTCGAACCCTCCAAACTGTTGGTCCCGAACCATCCGACCAAGCCATCCAACCCGACCGACCCAGACCATCCAAACTGTTGGTCCCGAATCATCCGACCAAATCATGCAACCCGACCGTCTCGGACCCTCCAAACTGGTGGTCCCGAACCATCTGACCAAACCGTCCAACTCGACCATCCCGACCTTCCAAACTGTTGGTCCCGAACCATACGACTAAACCGTGCAACCCGACCGTCCCGGACCTTCCAAACGGTACGTCCGGAAGAAGGTCCAGCTCTCCTCTAGTTCTGCCGAACCGTCCGACCAAACCATCCAACCTCGTCCCGGACCCTCCAAATTGTTGGTCCCGAACCATCTGACTAACCGCCCAACCCGACCGTCTCAGACCCTCCATACTGTTGGTCCCGAACCATCCGACCAAACCGTCCAACCCGACCGTCCCGGACCCTCCAAACGGTTGGTCCAGAATCATCCGACCAAATCATGGAACCCGACCGTCTCGGACCCGCCAAACTATTGGTCCCGAACCATCCGACCAAACCATCCAACCGGACCGTCTCGGACCCTCCGAACTGTTGGTCCCGAACCGTCCGACCAAACCGTCCAACCCGACCGTCTCGGACCCTCCGAACTGTTGGTCCCCAACCGTCCGACCAAACCGTCCAACCCGACCGTCTCGGAACTTCCAAACTGTCCGTCTGGAAGAAGGTCCGGCTCTCCTCTAGTTCTCCCGAACCATCCGACCAAACCATCCACCCTGACCATCCCGGACCCTCCAAACTGTTGGTCCCAAACCCTCTGACTAAACCGCCCAAACCGACCGTCTCGGACCCTCCAAACTGTTGGACCCGAACCATCCGACCAAGCCATCCAACCCGACCGACCCAGACCCTCCAAACTGTTGGTCCCGAACCATCCGACCAAACCATCCAACCCGACCGTCCCAGACCATCCAAACTATTGGTCCCGAATCATCCGACCAAATCACGCAACCCGACCGTCTCGGACCCTCCAAACCATCCGACCAACCCGATCACCCCGGACCCTCCGAGCTGTTGGTCCCGAGCCATCCGACCAAACCATCCGACCCGACCGTCTCGGACCCTCCAAACCATCCGACCAAACCGTCCAACCCGACTGTCTCGGACCCTCCAAACAGTTGGTCCCGAACCGTTTGACCAAACCGTCCAACCCGACCGTCCCGGACCTTCCAAACGGTCCGTCCGGAAGAAGGTCCGGCTCTCCTCTAGTGCTCCCGAACCATCCGACCAAACCGTCCAACCCGACCGTCTCGGACCCTCCAAACTGTAGGTCCCGAACCATCCGACCAAAACCGACCGTCCCGAAACATACAAACGGTCCGTCAGGAAGAAGGTCCAGATCTCCTCTAGTTGTCCCGAACCATCCGACCAAACCGTTCAACCCGATCGTCCCGGAACTTCCAAACGGTCTGTCCGGAAGAAGGTCCGGATCTTCTCAAGTTGTCCCGAACCATCCAACCAAACCGTCCGACCCGACCGTCCCGAAACTTCCAAACCGTCCGTCCGGAAGAAGGTCCGGATCTCCTTTAGTTGTCCCGAACCATCCGACCAAACCGTCGAACCCGACCACCCCGGAACCTGCGAGCTGTTGGTCCCAAACCATCCGACCAAACCATCCAACCCGACCGACTCGGACCCTCCAACCATCCGACCAAACCGTCCAACCCGACCGTCCCGGACCCAACAAACCATCCGACCGAACCGTCCAACCCGACCGTCCCGGACCATCCAAACTGTTCGTCCCGAATCATCCGACCAAATCATGCAACCCGACCGTCTTGGACCCTCCAAACTGTTGGTCCCGAACCGTCCGACCAAACCGTCCAACCCTACCGTCCCGAAACTTCCGAACGGTCCACCCGACCGTCTCGGACCCTCCAAACTGTTGGTCCCGAACCATCCGACCAAACCGTCCAACCCAACCGTCCCGGACCATCCAAACTATTGGTCCCGAATCGTCCGACCAAATCATGCAACCCTACCGTCTCGGACCCTCCAAACTGGTGGTCCCGAACAATCTGACCAAACCGTCCAACTCGACCATCCCGACCTTCCAAACTGTTGGTCCCGAACCATCCAACCAAACCGTGCAACCCGACCGTCCCGGACCTTCCAAACGGTACGTCCGGAAGAAGGTCCGGCTCTTCTCTAGTTCTGCCGAACCGTCCGACCAAACCATCCAACCTGGCCGTCCCGGACCCTCCAAACTGTTGGTCCCGAACCATCTGACTAAACCGACCAACCCGACCGTCTCGGACCCTCCATACTGTTGGTCCCGAACCGTCCCGGACCCTCCAAACTGTTGGTCCAGAATCATCCGACCAAATCATGGAACCCGACCGTCTCGGACCCTCCAAACTGTTGGTCCCGAACCATCCGACTAAACCATCCAACCCGACCGTCTCGGACCCTCCGAACTTTTGGTCCCGAACCGTCCGACCAAACCGTCCAACCCGACCATCTCGGACCCTCCGAACTGTTGGTCCCGAACCGTCCGACCAAACCGTGCAACCCGACTGTCTCGGAACTTCCAAACTGTCCGTCCGGAAGAAGGTCCGGCTCTCCTCTAGTTCTCCCGAACCATCCGACCAAACCATCCAACCCGACCGTCCCGGACCCTCCAAAACTGTTCGTCCCGAACCATCTGACTAAACCGTCCAACCCGACCGTCTCGGACCCTCCAAACTGTTGGTCCTGAACCATCCGACCAAACAGTCCAAGCCGAACGTCCCGGACCCTCCAAACTGTTGGAACCGAATCATCCGACCAAATCATGCAACCCGACCGCCTCGGGCCCTCCAAATTGTTTGTCCCGAACCATCTGACGAAATCGTCATACCTGACCGTCTCGGACGCTCCAAACTGTTGGTGCCAAACCATCCGACCAAACCCGACCGTCCTGGAACATACAAACGGTGCGTCCGGAAGAAGGTCCGGATCTCCTCTAGTTGAACCGAACCATCCGACCAAACCGAACAACCCGACCACCCCAGACCCTTCTAACTGCTGGTGCCGAACCATCCGGCCAAACCATCCAAACCGACCGTCTCGGACCCTCCAAATTGTTGGTCCCGAACCCTCCGACCAAGCCGTCCAACCCTACCGTCCCGGAACTTCGAAACGGTCCGTCCGGAAGAAGGTTCTAATCTCCTCTAGTTGTCCCGAACCATCCAACCAAACCGTCCCACCCGACTGTCCCGAACCTTCCAAACAGTCCGTCCGGAAGAAGGTCCGGCTCTCCTCTAGTTCTCCCGAACCATCCGACCAAACCATCCAACCCAACCGTCTCGGACCCTCCAAACTATTGGTCCCGAACCATCCGACCAAAACCGACAGTCCCGAAACGTACAAACCGTCCGTCCGGAAGAAGGTCCAGATCTCCTCTAGCTGTCCCGAATCATCCGACCAAACCGTCCGACCCGATCGTCCCGGAACTTACAAACGGTTCGTCCGGAAGAAGGTCCGGATCTCCTCTAGTTGTCCCGAACCATCCGACCAAACCGTCCAACCCGACCACCACGGGCCCTTCTAACTGCTTGTCCCGAACCATCCGACCAAGCCGTCCATCCCGACCATCCCGGACCCTCCGAACTGTTGGTCCTGAACCATCCGATCAAACCATCCAACCTGACCTTCTCGGACCCTCCGAACTGCTGGTCCCGAACCGTCCGACCAAACCGTCCAACCCGACCGTCTCGGAACTTCCAAACTGTCCGTCCGGAAGAAGGTCCTGATCTCCTCGAGTTGTCCCAAACCATCCAACCAAACCGTCCGACCCGACCGTCCCGAACATTCCAAACGGTCCGTCCGGAAGAAGGTCCGGCTCTCCTCTAGTTCTCACGAACCATCCGACCAAAACCGACCGTCCCGGAACATACAAACGGTCCGCCAGTAAGAAGGTCCAGTTCTCCCCTAGTTGTCCCGAACCAGCCGACCAAACCGTCCAACCCGATCGTCCCGGAACTTCCAAACGGTCCGTCGGGAAGAAGGTCCGGACCTCCTCTAGATGTCCCGAACTATCCAACCAAACCGTCCAACCCGACCACCCCGAGCCCTTCTAACTGCTGGTCCCGAACCATCCGGCCAAACCATCCAACCGGACCGTCCTGGACCCTCGAAACTGTTGGTCCCGAACCGTCTGACCAACCCGTCCAACCCGACCGTCCCGAAACTTCAAAACGGTCCATCGGGAAGAATGTCCGGATCTCCTCTAGATGTCCCGAACCATCCGACCAAACCGTCCAACGAAACCGTCCAACCAGACCATCCCGAACCATCCGACCAAACCGTCCAACCCGACCACCCCAGACCCTCCGAACTGTTGGTCCTGAACCATCCGACCAAACCATCCAACCCGACCGTCTCGGACCCTCCAAACCATCCGATCAAACCGTCCAACCCGACCGTCTCGGACCCTCCGAACAGTTGGTCCCGAACTGTCCGACCAAACCGTCCAACCCGGCCGTCTCGGAACTTCCAAACTGTCCGTCCGGAGCAAGGTCCTGATCCCCTATAGTTGTCCCGAACCATCCAACCAAACCGTCCAACCCGACCGTCCCGGACCTTCCAAACGGTCCGACCGGAAGAAGGTCCGGTCCTCCTCTAATTCTCCCGAACCATCCGACCAAACCATCCAACCCGACCGTCCCAGACCCTCCAAACTGTTGGTCCCGAACCATCTGACCAAACCGTCCAACCCGACCGTCCCGGACCCTCCAAACTGTTGGTCCAGAATATTCCGACCAAATCATGGAACCCGACCGTCTCGGACCCTCCAAACTGTTGGTCCCGAACCATCCGACCAAATCGTCCCACCCGACCGTCTCGGACGTTCCAAATTGTTGGTCCCGAACCATCCGACCAAACCTGACCGTCCCGGAACATACAAACGGTCCGTCCGGAAGAAGGTCCGGATCTCCTCTAGTTGTCCCGAACCATCGGACCTAACCGTCCAACCCGACCACCGCGGACCCTCCGAACTGTTGGTCCCGAGCCATCCGACCAAACCATCCAACCCGACCGTCTCGGACCCTTCAAACCATCCGACCAAATCGTCCAACACGACCGTCTCGGACACTCCAAACTGTTGGTCCCGAACCGTCTGACCAAACCGTCCAACCCGAACGTCCCGGAACTTCCAAACGGTCCGTCCGGAAGAACGTCCTGATCTCCTCTAGTTGTCCCGAACCATCCAACCAAACCGTCCAACCCGACCGTCCCGGACCTTCCAAACGGTCCGTCCGGAAGAAGTTCCGGCTCTCCTCTAGTGCTCCCGAACCATCCGACCAAACCATCCAACCCGACCGTCTCGGACCCTCCAAACTGTTGGTCCCGAACCATCCGACCAAAACCGACCGTCCCGGGACATACAAACGGTCCGTCAGGAAGAAGGTCCAGATCTCCTCTAGTTGTCCCGAACCATCTGCCCAAACCGTCCGACCCGATCGACCCGGAACCTCCAAACGGTCCGTCCGGAAGAAGGTCCGGATCTCCTCTAGTTGTCCCGAGCCATCCGACCAAACCGTCCAACCCGACCGTCTCGGACCCTCCAAACTGTTGGCCCTGAACCATTCGACCAAACCGTCCAGTCCGACCGTCCCGGAACTTCCAAACAGCCCGTCCGGAAGAAGGTCCTGATCTCCTCTAGTTGTCCCGAAACATCTAACCAAACCGTCCGACCCGACCGTCCCGGACCTTCCAGACGGTCCGACCGGAAGAAGGTCCGCTCTCCTCTAGTTCTCCCAAACCATCCGACTGAACCATCCAAGCCGACCGTCCTGGTCCCTCCAAATTGGTCCCGAACCATTTGATTAAACTGTCCAACCCGACCGTCTCGGACCGTCCAAACTGTTGGTCCCGAATCATCTGGCCAAATCATGCAACCCGACCGTCTCGGACACTCCAAACCGTTGCTCCCGAACCATCTGACCAAACCGTCCAACCCGACCGTCTCGGACGCTCCAAACTGTTGGTCCCGGACCATCCGACCAAACCTGACCGTCCCGGAACATACAAACGGTCCGTCTGGAAGAAGGTCCGGATCTCCTCTAGTTGTCCCGAACCATTAAACCAAACCGTCCAACCCGACCACCCCGGACCGTCCGAACTTTTGGTCCCGAGCCATCCGACCAAACCATCCAACCCGACCGTCCTGGACCCTCCAAACCATCCGACCAAACCGTCCAACCCGATCGTCTCGGACTCTCCAAACTGTTGGTCCCGGACCGTCTGACCAAACCGTCCAACCTGACCGTCCCGGAACATCCAAACGATCCGCCGGGAAGAACGTCCTGATCTCCTCTAGTTGTCCCGAACCATCCAACCAAACCGTCCAACCTGACCGTTCCGGAACTTCCAATAGTCCGCCCGGAAGAAGGTCCGGCTCTCCTCCAGTGCTCTTGAAACCATCCGACCAAACCGTCCAACCCGACCGTCTCGGACCCTCCAAACGGTTGGTCCCGAACCATCCGGCCTAAACCGACTGTCCCGGAACATACAAACGGTCCGTCAGGAAGAAGGTCCGGATCTACTCTAGTTGTCCCGAACCAGCCGACCAAACCGTCCAACCCGACCACCCCAGGCCCTTCAAAGTGCTGGTCCCGAACCATCCGGCCAAACCATCCAACCCGACCCTCTCGGACCCTCCAAACTGTTGGTCCCGAACCGTCCGACCAAACCGTCCAACCCGACCGTCCCAAAACTTCCAAACGGTCCGTCCGGAAGAAGGTCCGTATCTCCTCTAGTTGTCCCGAACCATCCGACCAAACCGTCAAACCCAACCACCACGGGCCCACCGAACTGTTGGTCCTGAACCAACTGACCAAACCATCCAATCCGACCGTCTCGGACCCTCCAAACCATCCGACCAAACCGTCCAACCCGACCGTCTCGGACCCTCCAAACTGTTGGTCCCGAACCGTCTGACCAAACCGTCCAACCCGACCGTCCCGAACTTCCAAACGGTCCGTCCGGAAGAAGGTCTGGCTCTCCTCTAATTCTCCCGAACCATCCGACCAAACCGTCCAACCCGACCGTACCACCAAACTGTTGGTCCCGAACCATCCGATCAAACCGGCCAACCCGACCGTCCCGGACCTTCCAAACTGTCCGTCCGGAAGAAGGTCCGGATCTCCTCTAGCTGCCCCGAACCATCCGACCAAACCGTCCAACCCGACCGTACCACCAAACTGTTGGTTCCAAATCATCCGACCAAACCGTCCAACCCGACCGTCCCGGACCTTCCAAATGGTTCGTCCGGAAGAAGGTCCGGTTCTCCGCTAGTTCTCCCGAACCATCCGACCAAACTATCCAACCCGACCGTCCCGGACCCTCCAAACTGTTGGTCCCGAAACATCCGACCAAACCGTCCAACCCGACCGTCACGGACCCGCAAATTGTTGGTCCCGAACCGTCCGACCAATCCGTCCAACCCGACCGCCCTGGAACTTCCAAACGGTCCGTCCGGAAGAAGGTCGTGATCTCCTCTAGTAGTCCCGAACCATCCAACCAAACCGTCCAACCCGACCGTCCCGGAGCTTTCAAACGGTCCGCCCGGAAGAATGTCTGGTTCTCCTCTAGTTCTCCCGAACCATCCGAACAAACCGTCCAACTCAACCGTGTCGGACCCTCGAAACTGCTGGTCCCAAACCATCCGACCAAACCGTCCAAACCCGAACGTCCCGGACCTTCCAAACGGTCCGCCCGGAAGAAGGTCCGGTTCTCCTCTTGTCCTGCCGAACCATCCGACCAAACCATCCAACCCGACTGTCCCGGACACTCCAAACTGTCGGTGCCGAACCATCCGACCAAACCGTCCAACCCGACCGTCTCGGACCCTCCAAACTGTTGGTCCCGAACCGTCCGACCAAACCGTCCAACCCGACCGTTCCGAAACTTCCAAACGGTCCATCCGGAAGAAGGTCCGGATCTCCTCTAGTTGTCCCGAACCATCCGACCAAACCGTCGAACCCGACCACCCCGGACCCTCCGAACTGTTGGTCCCGAACCATCCGACCAAACCGTCGAACCCGACCACCCCGGACCCTCCGAACTGTTGGGCCCGAATCATCCGACCAAACCGTCCAACCCGACCGTCCCGGACCCTCAAAACTGTTGGTCCAAAATCATCAGACCAAATCAGGGAACCCGACCATCTCGGACCCTCCGAAATGGTGGTCCCGAACCCTCCGACCAAACCGTCGAACCCGACCATCCCGACGGTCCAAACTGTTGGTCCCGAACAATCCGACCAAACCGTGCAACCCGACCGTCCCGGACCTTCCAAACTGTCCGTCCGGAAAAAGGTCCATCTCTCCTCTAGTTCTCCCGAACCATCCGACCAAACCATCCGACCTGACCGTCCCGGACCTCCAAACTGTTGGTCCCGAACCATCTGACTAAACTGTCCAACCCGACCGTCTCGGACCCTCCAAACTGTTGGTCCCGAACCATCTGACCAAACCGTCCAACCCGACCGTCCCGGGCCCTCCGAACTATTAGTCCCAAACCATCCAACCACACCGTCCAACCCGACCGTCCCGGAACTTCCAAACGGTCCGTCCGGAAGAAGGTCCGGAGCTCCTCTAGTTGTCCCGAACCATCCGACCAAACCGTCCAGCCCGACCGTCCCGGACCTTCCAGACTGTCCGTCCGGAAGAATGTCCGGATCTCCTCTAGTTGTCCCGAACCATCCGACCAAACCGTCCAACCCGACCGTCTCAGACCCTCGAAACTGTTGGTCCCGAACCATCCAACCAAACCGGCCAAGCCGACCGTCTTAAACCCTCCAAATAGTTGGTCCCAAATCATCCGACCAAACCGTCCAACCCGACCGTCCCGGGCCTTCCAAACAGTCCGTCCGGAAGAAGGTCCGGTTCTCTAGTTGTCCCGATCCATCCGACCAAACCGTCTAACCCGACAGTCCCGGAACATCCAAACGGTCCGTCCGGAAGATGGTCCGGATCTCCTCTAGTTGTCCCGAACCATCCAACCAAACCGTCCAACCCGACCGTCTCGGAACTTCCAAACGGTCCGTTTGGAAGAAGGTCCGGTTCTCCTCTTGTCCTGCCGAACCGTCCGTCCAAACCATCCAACCCGACTGTCCCGGACACTCCAAACTGTCGGTGCCGAACCAGCCGACCAAACCGTCCAACCCGACTGTCTCGGACCCTCCAAACTGTTGGTCCCGAACCATCCGACCAAACCGTCCAACCTGATCGCCCCCGACCCTCCAAACTGTTGGTGCAAAATCATTCGACCAAACCGTGCAACCCGACTGTCCCGGACCGTCCAAACGGTCCGTCCGGAAGAAGGACCGTCTCTCCTCTAGTTCTCCCGAACCATCCGACCAAACCATCCAACCTGACCGTCCCGGACCTCCAAACTGTTGGTCCCGAACCATCTGACTAAACCGTCCAACCCGACCGTCTCGGACCCTCCAAATTCTTGGTCCCGAACCATCCGACCAAACCGTCCAACCCGACCGTCCCGGACCCTCCAAACTGTTGGTCCCGAATCATCCGATCAAATCATGCAACCCGACCGTCTCGGACCCTCCAAACTATTGGTCGCGAACCATCCAACCAAATCGTCCAACCCGACCATCTTGGACGCTCCAAATTGTTGGTCCCGAACCATCTGACCAAACCCTACCGTCCCGGAACATACAAACGGTCTGTCCGGAAGATGGTTCTACCGAACCATCCGACCAAACCGTCCAACCCGACCACCCCGGACCCTCCAAACCATCCAACCCGATCGTCACGGACCCTCCAAAACTGTTGTTCCCTAATCATCCGACCAACTCATGCAACCCGACCGTCTCGGACGCTCCAAACTGTTGGTTCCGAACTATCCGACCAATCCCGACCGTCCCGGAACATACAACGGTCCGTCCGGAAGAAGGTCCGGATCTCGTCTAGTTGTCCCGAACCATCCGACCAAACAGTCCAACCCAATCGTCCCGGAACTTCCAAACGGTCCGTCTGGAAGAAGGTACGGATCCCCTCAAGCTGTCCCGAACCATCCGACCAAGCCGTCCAACCCGATCGTCCCGGAACTTCCAAACGGTACGTTCGGAAGAAGGTCCGGATCTCCTCTAGTTGCCCCGAACCATCCGACCAAGCCGTTCAACCCGACCTTCCCGGAACATCCAAACGGTCCGTCCGGAAGAAGGTCCGGATCTCCTCTAGTTGTCCCGAACCATCCAACCACACCGTCCAACCCGACCGTCCCGGAACTTCCAAACGGTCCGTCAGGAAGAAGGTCCGGTTCTCCTCTTGTCTGCCGAACCAGCCGACCAAACCATCCAACCCGACTGTCCCGGACACTCCAAACTGTCGGTGCCGAACCATCCGACCAAACCGTCCAACCCGACAGTCTCGGACCCTCCAAACTGTTGGTCCCGAACCATCCGACCAAAACGTCCAACCCGACCGTCCCCGAACCTCTAAACTGTTGGTCCAAAATCGTCCGACCAAATCATGCAACCCGACCGTCCTGGACCCTCCGAAATGGTGGTGCCGAACCATCCGACCAAACAGTCCAACCCGACCATCCCGATGGTCCAAACTGTTGGTCCCGAACTATCCGACCAAACCGTGCAACCCGACCATCCCGGACCGTCCAAATGGTCCGTCCAGAAGAAGGTCCGTCTCTCCTCTAGTTCTCCCGAACCATCCGACCAAACCATCCAACCTGACCATCCCGGATCTCCAAACTGTTGTTCCCGAACCATCTGACTAAACCGTCTAGTCTCGGACCCTCCAAACTCTTGGTCCCGAACCATCCGACCAAACCGTCCAACCCGACCGTCCCGGACCCTCCAAACTGTTGGTCCCGAATCATCCGATCAAATCATGCAACCCGACCGTCTCGAACCCTCCAAACTACTGGTCCCGAACCATCCAACCAGATCGTCCAACCCGACCATCTCGGACGCACCAAACTGTTGGTCCCGAACCATCCAACCAGGTCGTCCAACCCGACCATCTCGGACGCTACAAACGGTCCATCCGGAAGAAGGTCCGGATGTCCTTTAGTTGTACCGAACCATCCGACCAAACCGTCCAACCGGACCACCCCGGACCCTCCAAACCATCCAACCCGACCGTCAAGGACCCTCCAAACTGTTGGTCCCGAATCATCCGACCAAATCATGCAACCCGACCGTCTCGGACGCTCCAAACTGTTGGTTCCGAACCATCCGACCAAATCCGACCATCCCGGAACATATAAACGGTCCGTCCGGAAGAAGGTACGGATCTCTTCTAGCTGTCCCGAACCATCCGACCAAGCCATCCAACCCGATCGTCCCGGAACTTCCAAACGGTCCGTCCGGAAGAAGGTCCGGATCTCGTCTAGTTGTCCCGAACCATCCGACCAAACAGTCCAACCCGATCGTCCCGGAACTTCCAAATGGTCCGTCCGGAAGAAGGTACGGATCTCCTCTAGCTGTCCCGAACCATCCGACCAAGCCGTCCAACCCGATCGTCCCGGAACTTCCAAACGGTCCGTCCGGAAGAAGGTCCGGATCTCCTCTAGTTGTCCCGAACCATTCGACCAAACCGTCCAACCCGACCTTCCCGGAACTTCCAAACGGTCCGTCCGGAAGAATGTCCGGATCTCCTCTAGTTGTCCCGAATCATCCAACCACACCGTCCAACCCGACCGTCCGTCCAAACTGTTGGTCCCGAACCATCCGACCAAACCGGCCAACCCGACCGTCTCAGACCCTCCAAACTGTTGGTCCCGAACCAACCAACCAAACCGGGCAAGCCGATCGTCTTAAACCCTCCAAATTGTTGGTCCCAAAACATCCGACAAAACCGCCCAACCCGACCGTCTCGGACCTTCCAAACAGTCCGTCCGGAAGAACGTTCGGTTCTCCTCCAGTTGTCCCGATCCATCCGACCAAACCGTCCAATGCTCCGTCCGAAAGGTCTAGATCTCCTCGAATTGTCCCGAAACATCCGACCAAAACCGTCAAAGCCGACCGTCCCGGACCTTCCAAACGGTCTGTCCGGAAGAAGGTCCGGTTCTCCTCTAGTTGTCCCGAACCATCCGACCAAACAGTCCAACCCGATCGTCCCGGAACTTCCAAACGGTCCGTCTGGAAGAAGGTACGGATCCCCACTAGTTGTCCCGAACCATCCGACCAAGCCGTCCAACCCGATCATCCCGGAACTTCCAAACGGTCTGTCCGGAAAAAGGTCCGGACCTCCTCTACTTGTCCCGAACCATCCGACCAAACCAACCAACCCGACCTTCCCGGAACTTCCAAACGGTCCGTCCGGAAGAATGTCCAGATCTCCTCTAGTTATCCCGAACCATCCGACCAAACCGTCCAACCCGACAGTCCCGGAACTTCCAAATGCTCCGTCCGAGAGTTCTAGATCTCCTCGAATTGTCCCGAAATATCCGACCAAAACCGTCCAAGCCGACCGTCCCGGACCTTCCAAACGGTCTGTCCGGAAGAAGGTCCGGTTCTCCTCTAGTTCTCCCAAACCATCCGACCAAACCTTCCAACCCGGCCGTCCCGGACCCTCCAAACTGTTGGTCCCGAACCATCTTACCAAACCGTCCAACCCGACCGTCCCGGGCCCTCCAAACTTTTGGTCCCAAACTGTCTGACCAAACCGTCCAACCCCGACCATCCCGGACCTTCCAAACGGTCCGTCCGGAAGAAGGTCCGGCTTCTCCTCTAGTTCTCCCGAACCATCCGACCAAACCATCCAAGCCGTCCGTCTCGGACCCTCCAAACCGTTGGTCCCAAACCATCCGACCAAACCATCCAACCCGATCGTCTCGGACCCTCCAAACTGTTGGTCCGAATCATCTGACCAAACCAACCAACCCGACCGTCCCGGACCCTCCAAACTGTTGGTCCTGAATCATCCGACCAACCCATGCAACCCGACCGTCTCGGACCCTCCAAACTGTTGGTCCCGAACCATCCGACCAAATCGTCCAACCCGACCGTCTCGGACGCTCCAAACTGTTGGCCCCGAACCATCTGACCAAACCGTCCAATCCGAAAGTCCCGGGCCCTCCAAACTATTGGTCCCAAACCATCCGACCACACCATCCAACCTGACCGTCCCGGAACTTTCAAATAGACCGTCCGGAAGAAGGTCCGGATTTTCTCAAGTTGTCCCGAACCATCCGACCAAACCGTCCAACCCGATCGTCCCGGAACATCCAAACGGTCCGTCCGTACGGAAGAAGGTCCGGATCTCCTCTAGTTGTCCTTAACCATCCGACCAAACCGTTCAACCCGACCGTCCCGGAACTTCCAAAAGGTCCGTCCGGAAGAAGGTCCGGATCTCCTCTAGTTGTTCTGTACCATCCGACCAAACCGTCCAACCCGACCGTCTTGGACCTCCAAACTGTAGGTCCCGAACCATCCGACCAAACCGTCCCACCCGACCGTCTTGGGCCCTCCAAACTATTGGCCCCAAACCATCCAACCACACCGTCCAACCCGACCGTCCCGGAACTTCCAAACAGTCCGTCCGGAAGAAGGTCCGGCTCTCCTCTAGTTCTGCCGAACCGTCCGACCAAACCATCCAACCTGGCCGTCCCGGACCCTACAAACTATTGGTCCCGAACCATCCGACCAAACCGTCCAACCCGACCATCTCCTCTAGTCGTCCCGAACCATCTGACCAAACCGTCCAACCCGACCATCTCGGACCCTCCAAACAGTTGGTCCCGAACCAACTGACCAAACCGTCCAACCCGACCGTCCCGGAACTTCCAAACGGTCCGTCCGGAAGAAGGTCCGGTTCTCCTCTAGTTGTCCCGAACCATCCAACCAAACAGTCCGACCCGACTGTCCTGTAACTTCCAAATGGTCCGTCCAGAAGTTCTAGATCTCCTCTAATTGTCCCGAAACATCCGACCAAACCGTCCAAACCGACCGTCCCGAACCTTCCAAACGGTCCGTCTGGAGGAAGGTCCGGTTCTCCTCTAGTTCTCCCGAACCATCCGACCAAACCATCCAACCCGACCGTCCCGGACCGTCCAAACTGCTGGTCCCAAACCATCCGACCAAACCGTCCAACCCGACTGTCCCGGACCCTCCAAGCTGTTGGTCCCGAATAATAAGCCCAAACCGTCCGACCAGACCGTCCCGGGCCCTCCAAACTGTTGGTCCCAAACCATCCGATTTAACCGTCCAACCCGACCGTCCCGGACCTTCCAAACGGACCGTCCAGAAAAAGGTCCGGATCTCCTCTAGGTGTGTGTCCCGAACCATCCGACCAAACCGTCCAACCCGATCGTCCCAGAACTTCCAAACGGTCCGTCCGGAAGAAGGTCCGGATCTCCTCTAGTTGTCCCGAACCATCCGACCAAACCGTCCGACCCGACCGTCCCGGAACTTCCAAACGGTCCATCCGGAAGAAGGTCCTGATCTCCTCTAGTTGTCCCGAAACATCCAAGCAAACCGTCCAACCCGACCGTCCCGGACCTTCCAAACGGTCCGACCGGAAGAAGGTCCGGCTCTCCTCTAGTTCTCCCGAACCATCCGGCCGAACCATCCAACCCGACCGTCCCGGTCCCTCCAAACTGTTGGGCCCGAACCACTTGACTAAACCGTCCAACCCGACTGTCTCGGACCTCCGAACTGTTGGTCCCGAACCGTCTGACCAAACCGTCCAACCCGACCGTCTCGGAACTTCGAAACTGTCCATCCGGAAGAAGGTCCGGCTCACCTCTAGTTCTCCCGAACCATCCGACCAAACCATCCAACCCGACCATCCCGGACCCTCCGAACTGTTCGTCCCGAACCATCTGACTAAACCGTCCAACTCGACCGTCTCGGACCCTCCAAACTGTTGGTCCTGAACCATCCGACCAAACAGTCCAACCCGAACGTCCCGGACCCTCCCAACTGTTGGTCCCGAATCATCCGACCAAATCATGTAACCCGACCGCCTCGGACCCTCCAAACTGTTTGTCCCGAACCATCCGACCAAATCGTCATACCCGACCGTCTCGGACGATCCAAACTGTTGGTCCCGAACCATCCGACCAAACCCGACCGTCCTGGAACATACAAACGGTCCTTCCGGAAGAAGGTCGGGATCTCCTCTAGTTGTCCCGTACCATCCGACCAAACTGAACAACCCGACCACCCCAGACCCTTCTAACTGCTGGTCCCGAACCATCCGGCCAAACCATCCAAACCGACCGTCTCGGACCCTCCAAACTGTTGGTCCCGAACCCTCCGACCAAGCCGTTCAACCCTACCGTCCCGGAACTTCGAAACGGTCCGTCTGGAAGAAGGTCCTGATCTCCTCTAGTTGTCCCGAACCATCTAACCAAACCGTCCCACCCGACCGTCCCGAACCTTCCAAACGGTCCGTCCGGAAGAAGGTCCGGCTCTCCTCTAGTTCTCCCGAACCATCCGACCAAACCGTTCAACCCGACAGTCTCGGACCCTCCAAACTATTGGTCCCGAACCATCCGACCAAAAACCGACCGTCCCGAAACGTACAAACCGTCCGTCAGGAAGAAGGTCCAGATCTCCTCTAGTTGTCTCGAATCATCCGACCAAACCGTCCAACCCGATCGTCCCGGAACTTCCAAACGGTCCGTCCGGAAGAAGGTCCGGATCTCCTCTAGTTGTCCCGAACCATCTGACCAAACCGTCCAACCCGACCACCCCGGGCCCTTCTAACTGCTGGTCCCGAACCATCTAGCCAAACCATCCAACCCGATCGTCTCGGACCTTCCAAAGTGTTGGTCCCGAACCGTCCGACCAAACCGTCCAACCCGACCGTCTCGGTACTTCCAAACTGTCCGTCCGGAAGAAGGTCCTGATCTCCTCGAGTTGTCCCGAACCATCCAACCAAACCTTCCGACCCGACCATCCCGAACCTTCCAAACGGTCCGTCCGGAAGAAGGTCCCGCTCTCCTCTAGTTCTCCCGAACCATCCGACCAAAACCTACCGTCCCGGAACAGACAAACGGTCCGTCTGGAAGAAGGTCCAGATCTCCTCTAGTTGTCCCGAACTAGCCGACCAAACCGTCCAACCCGATCGTCCCGGAACTTCTAAACGGTCCGTCGGGAAGATGGTCCGGATCTCCTCTAGTTGTCCCGAACTATCCGACCAAACCGTCCAACCCGACCACCCCGGGCCCTTCTAACTGCTGGTCCCGAACCATCCGGCCAAACCATCCAACCCGACCGTCCCGGACCCTCGAAACTGTTGGTCCCGAACCGTCCGACCAACCCGTCCAACCCGACCGTCCCGAAACTTCAAAACGGTCCATCCGGAAGAAGGTCCGGATCTCCTCTAGTTGTCCCGAACCATCCAACCAAACCGTCCAACCAAACCGTCCAACCCGACCGTCTCGGACCCTCCAAACCATCCGACCAAATCGTCCAACCCGACCATCTCGGACCCTCCAAAGTGTTGGTCCCGAACCGTCTGACCAAACCGTCCAACCCGACCGTCCCGGAACTTCCAAACGGTCCGTCCGGAAGAATGTCCTGATCTCCTCTAGTTGTCCCGAATCATCCAACCAAACCGTCCAATCCGACCGTCCCGGACCTTCCAAACGGTTCGTCCGGAAGAAGGTCCGGTTCTCCTCTAGTACTCCCGAACCATCCGACCAAACCGTCCAACCCGACCGTCTTGGACCTTCCAAACTGTTGGTCCCGAACCATCCGACCAAAACCGACCGTCCCGGAACATACAAACAGTCCGTCAGGAAGAAGGTCCAGCTCTCTTCTTGTTGTCCCGAACCATCTGACCAAACCGTCCAACCCGATCGTCCCGGAACCTCCAAACGGTCCGTCCGGAAGAAAGTTCGGATCTCCTCTAGTTGTTTCGAACCATCCGACCAAACCGTCCAACCCGACCGTCTCGGACCCTCCGAACTGTTGGTCCTGAACCGTTCGACCAAACCGTCCAACCCGACCGTCTCCGAACTTCCAAACGGTCCGTCCGGAAGAAGGTCCTGATCTCCTCTAGTTGTCCCGAAACATCCAAGCAAACCGTCCAACCCGACTGTCCCAGACCTTCCAAACGGTCCGACCGGAAGAAGGTCCGGCTCTCCTCTAGTTCTCGCGAACAATCCGGCTGAACCATCCAACCCGACCGTCCCGGTCCCTCCAAACTGTTGGTCCTGAACCATTTGACTAAACCGTCCAACCCGACCGTCTCGGACCCTCCAAACTGTTTGTCCCGAACCAGGTGACCAAACCGTCCAACCCGACCGTCCCGGACCCTCCAAACCGTTGGTCCCGAATCATCCGACCAAATCATGCAACCCGACCGTCTCGGACCCTCCAAACTGTTGGTCCCGAACCATCTGACCAAACCGTCCAAGCCGACCATCCCGGACCATCCAAACTGTTGGTCCTGAATCGTCCGACCAAATCATTCAACCCGGCCGTCTCGGAACCTCCAAACTGGTGGTCCCGAACCATCCAACCAAACCGTCCAACTCGACCATGCCGACCTTCCAAACGGTCCGTCCGGAAGAAGGTCCGGCTCACCTCTAGTTCTCCCGAACCATCCGACCAAACCATCCAACCTGACTGTCCCGGACCTTCCAAACTGTTGGTCCCGAACCATCCGACCAAAACCGACCGTCCTGGAACATACAAACGGTCCGTCAGGAAGAAGGTCCAGCTCTCCTCTTGTTGTCCCGAACCATCTGACCAAACCGTCCAACCCGACCGTCCCGGAACCTCCAAACGGTCCGTCCGGAAGAAGGTCCGGATCTCCTCTAGTTGTCTCGAACCGTCCGAACGAACCGTCCAACCTGACCGTCTCGGACCCCCCGAACTGTTGGTCCTGAACCGTTCGACCAAACCGTCCAACCCGACCGTCCCGGACCTTCCAAACGGTCCATCCAGAAGAAGGTCCTGATCTCCTCTAGTTGTCCTGAAACATCCAAGCAAACCGCCCAACCCGACCGTCCCGGACCTTCCAAACGGTCCGACGGGAAGAAGGTCCGGCTCTCCTCTAGTTCTCCCGAACCATCCGGCCGAACCATCCAACCCGACCGTCTCGGACCCTCCAAATTGTTTGTCCCGAACCAGGCGACCAAACCGTCCAACCTGACCGTCCCGGACCCTCCAAACTGTTGGTCCCGAATCAACTGACCAAATCATGCAACCCGACCGTCTCGGACCCTCCAAACTGTTGGTCCCGAACCATCTGACCTAACCGTCCAACCCGACCATCCCGGACCATCCAAACTGTTGGTCCGGAATCATCCGACCAAATCATGCAGCCCGGCCGTCTCGGAACCTCTGAACTGGTGGTCCCGAACCATCCGACCAAACCGTCCAACTCGACCATCCCGACCTTCCAAATGGTCCGTCCGGAAGAAGGTCCGGCTCACCTCTAGTTCTCCCGAACCATCCGACCAAACCATCCAACCTGACCGTCCAACCCGACCGACCCAGACCCTCCAAACTGTTCGTCCCGAATCATCCGACCAAATCATGCAACCGGACCGTCTCGGACCTCCAAATCTTCCGACCAAACCGTCCAACCCGATCACCCGGACCCTCCGAACTGTTGCTCCCGAGCCATCCGACCAAACCATCCGACCCGACCGTCTCGGAACCTCCAAACCATCCGACCAAACCGTCCAACCCGACTGCCTCGGACCCTCCAAACAGTTGGTCCCGAACCGTTTGACCAAACCGTCCAACCCGACCGTCCCGGACCTTCCAAACGGTCCGACCGGAAGAAGGTCCGGCTCTCCTCTAGTGCTCCCGAACCATCCGACCAAACCGTCCAACCCGACCGTCTCGGACCCTCCAAACTGTTGGTCCCGAACCATCCGACCAAAACCGACCGTCCCGGAACATACAAACGGTCCGTCAGGAAGAAGGTACAGATCTCCTCTAGTTGTCCTGAACCATCCGACCAAACCGTTCAACCCGATCGTCCCGGAACTTCCAAACGGTCTGTTCGAAGAAGGGACCAACAGTTTGGAGGGTCCGAGACGGTCGGGTTGGACGGTTTGGTCGGATGGTTCGGGAGCACTAAAGGAGAGCCGTACCTTCTTCCGGACGGACCGTTTGGAAGGTCCGGGACGGTCGGGTTGGACGGTTTGGTCAAACGGTTCGGGACCAACTGTTTGGAGGGTCCGAGGCGGTCGGGTTGGACGGTTTGGTCGGATGGTTTGGAGGTTCCGAGACGGTCGGGTCGGATGGTTTGGTCGGATGGCTCGGGAGCAACAGTTCGGAGGGTCCGAGGTGATCGGGTTGGACGGTTTGGTCGGAAGATTTGGAGGTCCGAGACGGTCGGGTTGCATGATTTGGTCGGATGATTCGGGACCAACAGTTTGGAGGGTCTGGGTCGGCTGGGTTGGACGGTCAGGTTGGATGGTTTGGTCGGATGGTTCGGGAGAACTAGAGAAGATCCGGACCTTCTTCCGAACAGACCGTTTGGAAGTTCCGGGACGATCGGGTTGAACGGTTTGGTCGGATGGTTCGGGACAACTAGAGGAGATCTGGACCTTCTTCCTGACGGACCGTTTGTATGTTCCGGGACGGTCGGTTTGGTCGGATGGTTCGGGACCAACAGTTAACCCTAGACCGTCCAACCCAACCATCTCGGACCCTCCAAACTGTTGGTCCCGAACCATCCGACCAAAACCGAACGTCCTGGAACATACAAACGGTCCGTCAGGAAGAAGGTCCAGATCTCCTCAAGTTGTCCCGAACCATCCGACCAAACCGTTCAACCCGATCGTCCCGGAACTTCCAAACGGTCTGTCCGGAAGAAGGTCCGGATCTTCTCTAGTTGTCCCGAACCATCCAACCGAACCGTCCAACCAAACCGTCCGACCCGACCATCCCGAAACTTCCAGACGGTCCGTCCGGAAGAAGGTCTGGATCTTCTCTAGTTGTCCCGAACCATCCGACCAAACCGTCGAACCTGACCACCCCGGAACCTCCGAGCTGTTGGTCCCGAACCATCCGACCAAACCATCCAACCCGACCGACTCGGACCCTCCAAACCATTCGACCAAACCGTCAAACCCGACCGTCTCGGACCCTCCAAACCATCCGACCGAACCGTCCAACCGGACCGCCTCGGACCCTCCAAACTGTTGGTCCCGAACCGTCCGACCAAACCGTCCAACCCTACCGTCCCGAAACTTCCAAACGGTCCATCCGGAAGAAGGTCCTGATCTCCTCTAGTTGTCCCGAACCAACCAACCAAATTGTCCAACCCGACCATCCCGGACCTTCCAAACAGTCCGTCCAGAAGAAGGTCCGGCTCTCCATTGGTTCTCTCGAACCATCCGACCAAACCGTCCAACCCGACCGTCGCGGACCCTCCAAACTGTTGGTCCTGAACCATCCGACCAAACAGTCCAACCCGAACGTCCCGGACCCTGCAAACTGTTGGTCCCGAATCATCCGACCAAATCATGTAACCCGACCGCCTCGGACCCTCCAAACAGTTTGTCCCGAACCATCCGACCAAATCGTCATACCCGACCGTCTCGGACGACCCAAACTGTTGGTCCCGAACCATCCGACCAAACCCGACCGTCCTGGAACATACAAACGGTCCGTCCGGAAGAAGGTCCGGATCTCCTCTGGTTGTCCCGAACCATCCGACCAAACGGTCGAACCCAACCACCCCGGACCCTCCGAACTGTTTGTCCCGGGCCATCCGACCAAACCATCGGACCCTCCAAACCATCCGACCAAACCGTCCAACCCGACCGTCTCGGATCCTCAAAACTGTTGGTCCCGAACCGTCCGATCGAACCGTCCAAACCGACCGTCTCGGACCCTCCAAACTGTTGGTCCCGAACCCTCCGACCAAGCCGTCCAACCCTACCGTCCCGGAACTTCGAAACGGTCCATCCGGAAGAAGGTCTGGCTCTCCTCTAGTTCTCCCGAACCATCCGACCAAACCGTCCAACCCGACCGTCTCGGACCCTCCAAACTATTGATCCCGAACCATCTGACCAAAACCGACCGTCCCGAAACGTACAAACCGTCCAACCCGACCACCCCGGGCCCTTCTAACTGGTGGTCCCGAACCATCTGGCCAAACCATCCAATCCGACCGTCTCGGACCTTCCAAAGAGTTGGTCCCAAACCGTCCGACCAAGCCGTCCATCCCGACCATCCCGGACCCTCCGAACTGTTGGTCCTGAACCATCCGATCAAATCCAACCGTCCCGGACCCTCGAAACTGTTGGTCCCGATCCGTCCGACCAACCCGTCCAGCCCGACCGTCCCGAAACTTCAAAATGGTCCGTCCGGAAGACGGTCCGGATCTCCTTTAGTTGTCCCGAACCATCCGACCAAACCGTCCAACCAAACCGTCCAACCAGACCGTCCCGAACCATCCGACCAAACCGTCCAACCCGACCACCCCAGACCCTCCGAACTATTGGTCCTGAACCATCCGACCAAACCATCCAACCCGACCGTCTCGGACACTCCAAACCATCCGATCAAACCATCCAACCCGACCGTCTCGGACCCTCCGAACTGTTGGTCCCGAACTGTCCGACCAAACCGTCCAACCCGACCGTCTCGGAACTTCCAAACTGTCCGTCCGGAGGAAGGTCCTGATCTCCTATAGTTGTCCCGAACCATCCAACCAAACCGTCCAACCCGACCGTCCCGGACCTTCCAAACGGTCCGACCGGAAGAAGGTCCGGCCCTCCTCTAATTCTCCCGAACCATCCGACCAAACCATCCAACCCGACCGTCTCGGACCCTCCGAACTGTTGGTCCCGAACTGTCCGACCAAACCGTCCAACCCGACCGTCTCGGAACTTCCAAACTGTCCGTCCGGAGGAACGTCCTGATCTCCTATAGTTGTCCCGAACCATCCAACCAAACCGTCCAACCCGACCGTCCCGGACCTTCCAAACGGTCCGACCGGAAGAAGGTCCGGCCCTCCTCTAATTCTCCCGCACCATCCGACCAAACCATCCAACACGACCGTCCCGGACCCTCCAAACTGTTAGTCCCGAACCATCTAACAATACCGTCCAACCCGACCGTCTCGGACCCTCCAAACTGTTAGTCCCGAACCATCCGACCAAACCGTCCAACCCGACCGTCCCGGACCCTCCAAACTGTTGGTCCAGAATCATCCGACCAAATCATGGAACCCGACCGTCTCGGACCCTCCAAACTGTTGGTCCCGAACCATCCGACCAAATCGTCCCACCCGACTGTCTCGGATGTTCCAAACTGTTGGTCCCGAACCATTCGACCAAACCCGACCGTCCCGGAACATACAAACGGTCCGTCCGGAAGAAGGTCCGGATCTCCTCTAGTTGTCCCGAACCATCCGACCAAACCGTCCAACCCGACCACCCCGGACCACCCGAACTGTTGGTCCCGAGCCATCCGACCAAACCTTCCTACCCGAACGTCTTGGACCCTCCAAACCATCCGACCAAATCGTCCAACACGACCATCTTGGAAACTCCAAACTGTTGGTCCTGAACCGTCGGACCAAACCGTCCAACCCGAACATCCCGGAACTTCCAAACGGTCGGTCCGGAACAACGTGCTGATCTCCTCTAGTTGTCCCGAACCATCCAACCAAACCGTCCAACCCGACCGTCCCGGACCTTCCAAACGGTCCGTCCGGAAGAAGTTCCGACTCTCCTCTAGTGCTCCCGAACCATCCGACCAAACCATCCAACCCGACCGTCTCGGACCCTCCAAACTGTTGGTCCCGAACCATCCGACCATAACCAACCGTCCCGGAACATACAAACGGTGCGTCAGGAAAAAGCTCCAGATCTCCTCTAGTTGTCCCGAACCATCTGACCAAACCGTCCGACCCGATCGTCCCGGAACCTCCAAACGGTCCGTCCGGAAGAAGGTCCGGATATCCTCTAGTTGTCTCGAGCCATCCGACCAAACCGTCCAACCCGACCGTCTCGGACCCGCCAAACTGTTGGTCCCGAACCGTTCGACCAAACCGTCCAACCCGACCGTCCCGGAACTTCCAAACGGTCCGTCCGAAAGAAGGTCCTGATCTCCTCTAGTTCTCCCGAAACATCCAACCAAACCGTCCGACCCGACCGTCCCGGACCATCCAAACGGTCCGACCGGAAGAAGGTCCGGCTCTCCTCTAGTTCTCCCAAACCATCCGACCGAACCATCCAGCCCGACCGTCCCGGTCCCTCCAAATTGGTCCCGAACCATTTGATTAAACTGTCCAACCCGACCATCTCGGACCGTCCAAACTGTTTGTCCCGAACCATCCGACCAAACCGTCCAACCCGACCGTCCCGGACCCTCCAAAGTGTCGGTCCCGAATCATCCGACCAAATCATGCAACCCGACCGTCTCGAAACCTCCAAACCGTTGGTCCCGAACCATCTGACCAAACCGTCCAACCCGACCGTCTCGGACGCTCCAAACTGTTAGTCCCGAACCATCCGACCAAACCCGACCGTCCCGGAACATACAAACGGTCCGTCTGGAAGAAGGTCCGGATCTCCTCTAGTTGTCCCGAACCATCCGACCAAACCGTCCAACCCGACCACCCCGGACCCTCCGAACTTTTGGTCCTGAGCCATCTGACCAAACCATCCAACCCGACCGTCCCGGACCCTCCAAACCATCCGACCAAACCTTCCAACTCGACCGTCTCGGACTCGCCAAACTGTTGGTCCCGGACCGTCTGACCAAACCATCCAACCTGACCGTCCCGGAACTTCCAAACGATCCGTCCGGAAGAACGTCCTGATCTCCTCTAGTTGTCCCGAACCATCCAACCAAACCGTCCAACCCGACCGTCCCGGACCTTCAAAAAATTCCGCCCGGAAAAAGGTCCGGCTCTCCTCTAGTGCTCTTGAACCATCCGACCAAACCGTCCAACCCTCCAAACGGTTGGTCCCAAACAATCCGACCTAAACCGACCGTCCCGGAACATACAAACGGTCCGTCAGGAAGAAGGTCCGGATCTCCTCTAGTTGTCCCGAACCAGCCGACCAAACCGTCCAACCCGACCACCCGAGCCGTTCAAAGTGCTGGTCCCGAACCATCCGGCCAAACCATCCAACCCGGCCCTCTCGGACCCTCCAAACTGTTGGACCCGAACCGTCCGACCAAACCGTCCAACCCGACCGTCCCGAAACTTCCAAACGGTCCGTCCGGAAGAACGTCCGTATCTCCTCTAGTTGTCCCAAACCATCCGACCAAACCGTCAAACCCAACCACCCCGGCCCATCCGAACTGTTGGTCCCGAACCAACTGACCAAACCATCCAATGCGACCGTCTCGGACCCTCCAAACCATCCGACCAAACCGTCCAACCCGACCGTATCGGACCCTCCAAACTGCTGGTCCCGAACCGTCTGTCCAAACCGTCCAATCCGACCGTCCCGAACTTCCAAACGGTCCGTCCAGAAGAAGGTCCGGCTCTCCTCTAATTCTCCCGAACCATCCGACCAAACCGTCCAACCCGACCGTCTCGGACCCTCCAAACTGTTGGTCCCGAACCATCCGACCAAACCGTCCAACCCGACCGTGCCGGACCCTCCAAACTCTTGGTCCAGAATCATCCGACCAAATCATGGAACCCGACCGTCTCGGACCCTCCAAACTGTTGGTCCCGAACCATCCGACCAAACGGTCTAACCCGACCGTCCCGGACCCTCCAAATTGTTGGTCCCGAATCATCCGACCAAATCATGCAACCGGACCGTCTCGGATGCTCCAAACTGTTGGTTCCGAACCATCCGACCAAACCCGACCGTCCTGTAACATGCAAACGGTCCGTCCGGAAGAAGGTCCGGATCTCGTGTAGTTGTCCCGAACCATCCGACCAAACAGTCCAACCCGATCGTCCCGGAACTTCCAAACGGTCCGTCCGGAAGAAGGTACGGATCTCCTCTAGCTGTCCCGAACTATCCGACCAAGCCGTCCAACTCGACTGTCCTAGAACTTCCAAATGCTCCGTCCGGAAGTTCTAGATCTCCTCTAATTGTCCCGAAACATCCGACCAAACCGTCCAACGCGACCGTCCCGGACCTTCCAAACGGTCTGCCCGGAAGAAGGTTCGGTTCTCCTCTTGTCCTGTCGAACCATCCGACCAAACCATCCAACCCGACCGTCCCGGACGCCTGAAACTGTCGGTGCCGTACCATTCGACCCAACCGTCCAACCCGACCGTGTCGGACCCTCCAAACTGTTGGTCCCGAACCATCGGACCAAACCGTCCAACCCGACCGTCCCCGACACTTCAAACAGTCGGTCCCGAACCATCCGACCAAATGGTCGAACCCGACCACCCCGGACCCTCCGAACTGTTGGTCCCGAGCCATCCGACCAAACCATCGAACCCGACCGTCTTGGACCCTCCAAACCATCCGACCAAACCGTCCAACCCGACCGTCTCGGATCCTCAAAACTGTTGGTCCCGAACCGTCCGATCGAACCGTCCAACCCGACCGTCCCGGAACATCCAAACGGTCCGTCCGGAAGAAGGTCCTGATCTCCTCTAGTTGTCCCGAACCATCCAACCAAACCGTCCGACCCGACCGTCCCGGACCTTCCAAAGGGTCCGTCCGGAAGAAGGTCTGGTTGTCCTCTAGTTCTCCCGAAGCATCCGACAAAACCGTCCCACCCGACAGTCCGTCCAAACTGTTGGTCCTGAACCATCCGACCAAAACCGTCCAACCCGACTGTCCTAGAACTGCCAAATGCTTCGTCCGGAAGTTTTAAATCTCCTCTAATTGTTCCGGACTTGCCGAACCATCCGACCAAACCATCCAACCCGACCGTCCCGAACACTCCAAAGTGTCGGTGCCGAACCATCCGAACAAACCGTCCAACCCGACCGTCTCGGACCCTCCAAACTGTTGGTGCCAAACCATCCGACCAAACCGTCCAACCCGACCGTCTCGGACCTTCCAAACGGTCCGCCCGGAAGAAGGTCTGGTTCTCCTCTTGTCCTGCCGAACCACCCGACCAAACCATCCAACCCGACAGTCCCGGACACTCCAAACTGTCGGTGCCGAACCATCCGACCAAACCATCCAACCCGACCGTCCCGCACCCTCCAAACTGCTGGTCCCAAAACATCCGACCAAACCATCCAACCCGACCGTCCCGGACCCTCCAAGCTGTTGGTCCCAAACCATCCGACCAAACCGTCCAACCCGACAGTCCCGGACCTTCCAAACGGTCCGTCCAACCCGACCGTCTCGGAACATCCAAACGGTCCGTCTGGAAGAATGTCAGGATCTCCTCTAGTTGTCCCGAACCATCCGACAAAACCGTCCAACCCGACAGTCCGTCCAAACTGTTGGTCTCGAACCATCCGACCAAACCGTCCAACCCCACTGTCCAAGGACTGCCAAATGCCTCGTCCGGAAGTTTAGATCTCCTCTAATTGTCCCGAAGCATCCGACCAAACCGTCCAACCCGACCGTCCCGGACCTTCCAAACGGTCCGCCCGGAAGAAGGTCCGGCTCTCCACTTGTCCTGCCGAACCAACCGATCAAACCATCCAACCCGACCGTCCCGGACACTCCAAACTGTCGGTGCCGAACCGTTCGACCCAACCGTCTAACCCGACCGTGTCGGACCCTCGAAACTGTTGGTCCCAAACCATCCGACCAAACCGTCCAACCCGACCGTCCCCGACACTCCGAACTGTCGGTCCCGAACCATCCGACCAAACGGTCGAACCCGACCACCCCGGACCCTCCGAACTGTTAGTCGCGAGCCATCCGACCAAACCATCGAACCCGACCGTCTCGGACCCACCAAACCATGCGACCAAACCGTCCAACCCGACCGTCTCGGATCCTCAAAACTGTTGGTCCCGAACCGTCCGACCGAACCGTCCAACCCGACCGTCCCGGAACTAACAAACGGTCCGTCCGGAAGATGGTCCTGATCTCCTCTAGTTGTCCTGAACCATCCGAACAAACCGTCCAACCCGACCGTCTCGGACCCTCCAAACTGTTGGTCCCGAACCATCCGACCAAACCGTCCAACCCGACCGTCTCGGACCCTCCGAACTGTTGGTCCCGAACCGTCCGAACAAACCGTCCAACCCGACCGTTCCGAAACTTCCAAACCGTCCGTCCGGAAGAAGGTCTTGATCTCCTCTAGTTGTCCCGAACCATCCAACCAAACCGTCCAACCCGACCGTCCCGGACCTTCCAAACGGTCCGCCCGGAAAAAGTTCCGGTTCTCCTCTAGTTCTCCCGAACCATCCGAACAAACCGTCCAACCCGACCGTCTCGGACCCTCCAAACTGTTGGTCCCAAACCATCCGACCAAATCGTCCAACCCGACCGTCCCAGACCTTCCAAACGGTCCGCCCGGAAGAAGGTCTGGTTCTCCTCCTGTCCTGTCGAACCACCCGACCAAACAATCCAACCCGACAGTCCCGGACACTCCAAACTGTCGGTGCCAAACCATCCGACCAAACCGTCCAACCCAACCGTCTCGGACCCTCCAAACTGTTGGTCCCGAACAGTCCGACCAAACCGTCCAACCCGACCGTTCCGAAACTTCCAAACGGTTCGTCCGGAAGAAGGTCCGGATCTCCTCTTGTTGTCCCGAACCATCCGACCAAACCGTCGAACCCGACCGCCCCGGACCCTCCGAACTGTTGGTCCCGAACCATCCGACCAAACCGTCCAACCCGACCGTCCCGGACCCTCCAAACTGTTGGTCCAAAATCACCCGACCAAATAAGGCGACCCGACCGTCTCGGACCCTCCGAAATGGTGGTCTCGAACCATCCGACCAAACCGTCCAACCCGACCATCCCGACGGTCCAAACTGTTGGTCCCGAACCATCCGACCAAACCGTGCAACCCGACCGTCCCGGACCTTCCAAACGGTCCGTCCGGAAGAAGGTACGTCTCTCCTCTAGTTCTCCCGAACCATCCGACCAAACCATCCGACCTGACCGTCCCGGACCTCCAAACTGTTGGTCCCGAACCATCTGACTAAACCGTCCAACCCGACCATCTCGGACCCTCCAAACTGTTGGTCCCGAACCATCCGACCAAACCGTCCAACCCGAGCGTCCCAGGCCCTCCAAACTATTAGTCCCAAACCATCCAACCACACCGTCCAACCCGACCGTCCCGGAACTTCCAAACGGTCCGTCCGGAAGAAGGTTCGGATGTCCTCTAGTTGTCCCGAACCATCCGACCAAACCGTCCAACCCGACCGTCCCGGAACTTCCTAACGGTCTGTCCGGAAGAAGGTCCGGATGTCCTCCAGTTGTCCCGAACCATCCGACCAAACCGTCCAACCCGACAGTCCCGGAACTTCAAATCGGTCCGTCCGGAAGAAGGTCCGGATCTCCTCTAGTTGTCCCGAACCATCCGACCAAACCATCCGACCCGACTGTCCTAGAACTTCCAAATGCTCTGTCCGAAAGTTCTAGATCTCCTCTAATTGTCCCGAAACATCCGACCAAACCGCCCAAGCCGACCGTCCCGGACCTTCCAAACGGTCTGTCCGGAAGAAGGTCCGGTTCTCCTCTAGTTCTCCCGAACCATCCGATTAAACCATCCAAACTGGCCGTCCCGGACCCTCCAAACTGTTGGTCCCAAACCATCCGCCCAAACCGTCCAACCCGACCGTCTTGGACCCTCCAAACCATCCGACCAAACCGCCCAACCCGACTGTCCCGGGTCCTCCAAACTTTTGGTCCCAAACTGTCTGACCAAACCGTCCAACCCGACCGTCCCGGACCTTCCGAACAGTCCGTCCGGAAGAAGGTCCGGCTCTCCTCTAGTTCTCCCGAACCATCCGATTAAACCATCCAACCCGTCCGTCCCGGACCCTCCGAACCGTTGGTCCCAAACCATCCGACCAAACCGTCCAACCCGACCGTCGCGGACCCTCCAAACTGTTGGCGCCGAATCATCCGACCAAACCGTCCAACCCGACCGTCCCGGACCCTCCAAACTGTTGGCCCCGAATCATCCGACCAACTCATGCAACCCGACCCCCTCGGACCCTCCAAACTGTTGGTCCCGAACCGTCCGACCAAATCATCCAACCCGACCGTCTCGGACGCTCCAAACTGTTGGTCCCGAACCATCCGACCAAACCCGACCTTCCCGGAACATACAAACGGTCCGACCAGAAGAAGGTCCGGATCTCCTCTAGTTCTCCCGAACCATCCGACCAAACCGTCCAACCCGACCGTCTCGGACTCTCCAAACTGTTGGTCCCGAACCATCCGACCAAACCGTCCAACCCGACCGTCCCGGAACTTCCAAACGGTCTGTCCGGAAGCAGGTCCGGATCTCCTCTTGTTGTCCCGAACCATCCAACCACACCGTCCAACCCCGACCATCTTAGAACCTCCAAATTGTTGGGCCCGAACCATCCAACCAAACCGTCCAACCCGACTATCTTGGAACTTGCAAATGGTCTGCCCGGAAGGTCTAGATCTCCTCTAATTGTCCCAAACCGTCCGACCAAACCGACCAACCCGACCGTCCCGGACCTTCCAAACGGTCCGTCCGGAAGAATGTCCAGTTCTCCTATTGTTCTCTCGAACGATCCGACCAAACCGTCCAACCCGACCGTCTTGGACCCTCCAAACTGTTTGTCCCAAACGATCCGACCAAACCGTCAACCCGACCGTCCCGTAACTTCCAAACGGTCCGTCCGGATCTCCTCTAGTCGGCCCGAACCATCCGACCAAACCGTCCAACCCGACCGTCTCGGAACCTCCAAACTGTTGGTCCCGAACCATCTGAGCAAACCGTCCAACCCGACCGTCCCCGAACATCCAAACGGTCCGTCCGGAAGAAGCTCCGGATCTCCTCTAGTTGTCCCGAACCATCCGACCAAACCGTCCAACCCGACCGTCTCAGACCCCTCCAGACTGTTGGACCCGAACCATCCGACCAAACCATCCAACCCGACTGTCCTGGAACTTCTAAATGGTCTGTCCAGAAGTTCTAGATCTCCTCTAATTGTCCCGAAACATCCGACCAAACCGTCCAAACCGACCGTCCCGGACCTTCCAAACGGTCCGTCCGGAAGAAGGTCCGGTTCTCCTCTAGTTCTACCGAACCATCCGACCAAACCATCCAACCCGACCGTCCCGGACCCTCCAAACTGCTGGTCACAAACCATGCAACCAAACCGTCCCACCCGACCGTACCGGACCCTCCAAGCTGTTGGTCCTGAATCATCCGACCAAACCGTCCAACCCGACCGTCCCGTGTCCTCCAAACTGTTGGTCCCAAACCATCCGACCAAACCGTCCAACCCAGACCATCCCGGACCCTGCAAACTGCTGGCCCCAAACCATCCAACCAAACCGTCCAACCCGACCGTCCCGGACCTTCCAAGCTGTTGGACCCGAATCATCGGACGAAACCGTCCAACCCGACCGTCCCGGGTCCTCCAAACTGTTGGTCCCAAAATATCCGACCAAACCGTCCAACCCGACCGTCCCGGACCTTCCAAACGGTCCGTCCGGAAGAAAGGTCCGGATCTCCGCTAGTTGTCCCGAACCATCCGACCAAACCGTCCAACCCGATCGTCCCGGAACTTCCAAACGGTCGGTCCGGAAGAAGGTCCGGATGTCCTCTAGTTGTCCCGAACCATCCAACAAAACCGTCCAACCCGACCGTCCCACCAAACTGTTGGTCCCGAACGATCCGACCAAACCGTCCAACCCGACTGTCCTAGAACTTCCAAATCCTTTGTCCGGAAGGTTCGAGATCTCCACTAATTGTCCCGAAACATCCGACCAAACCGTCCAACCCGATCGTCCCGGACTTCCAAACGGTCCGCCAGTTAGAAGGTCTGGGACTCTCTATTTGTCCTGCCGAACCATCCGACCAAACCATCCTACCCGACCGTCCCGGACACTGCAAACTGTCGGTGCCGAACCATTCGACCCAACCGACCAACCCGACCGTCTCGGACACTCCAAACTGTTGGTCCCGAACCATCCGACCAAACCGTCCAACCCGACCGTCCCCGACACTCCAAACTGTCGGTACCGAACCATCCGACCAAACGGTCCGAACCATCGGACCCGACCCTCTCGGACCCTCCAAACCATCCGACCAAACCGTCCAACCCGACCGTCTCGGATCCTCAAAACTGTTGGTCCCGAACCATCCGACCGAACCGTCCAACCCGACCGTCCCGGACCTTCCAAACGGTCCGTCCGGAAGAAGGTCTGGATGTCCTCTAGTTCTCCCGAACCATCCGACCAAACCGTCCAACCCGACCGTCTCGGACCCTCCAAACTGTTGTCCCGAACCGTCCGACCAAACCGTCCAACCCGACCACCCCGGACCCTCCAAACCATCCAACCCGACCCCTCACGGACCCTCCAAACTGTTGGTCCCGAACATCCGACCAAATCATGCAACCCAACCGTCTCGGACGCTCCAAACTGTTGGTTCCGAGCCATCCGACCAAACCCAACCGTCCCGGAACATACAAACGGTCCGTCCGCAGAAGGTCCGGATCTCGTCTAGTTGTCCCGAACCATCCGACCAAACAGTCCAACCCTGATCGTCTCGGAACTTCCAAACGGTCCGTCTGGAAGAAGGTACGGATCCCCTCTAGCTGTCCCGAACCATCCGACCAAGCCGTCCAACCCGATCGTCCCGGAACTTCCAAACGGTCCCGTCCGGAAGAAGGTCTGGATCTCCTCTAGTTGTCCCGAACTATCCGACCAAACCATCCAACCCGATCGTCCTGGAACATCCAAATGGTCGGTCCGGAAGAAGGTCCGGATGTCCCCTAGTTGTCCCGAACCATCCGACCAAACCGTCCAACCCGACCTTCCCGGAACATCCAAACGGTCCGTCTAGAAGAACGTCAGGATCTCCTCTAGTTGTCCCGAACCATCCAACCACACCATCCAACCCGACCGTCCCGAGCCCTCCAAACTTTGGTCCCAAACAGTCCGACAAAACCGTCCACCCGACGTCCTCAAACGTTGTCCCCAACCATCCGACCAAACCGTCCAACCCGACGTCCTAGACCTCCAAATCTAGTTGTCCCGAATCATCCGACCAAACCGTCCAACCCGATCGTCCCGGACTTCCAAACGGTCCGTCCGGAGAAGGTCGGTCTCCAGTTGTCCCGAACCATCCGACCAAACCATCCAACCCGACCGTCCCGGAACTTCCAAAACGGTCCCGTCCGGAAGTCAACGGTCTCGGATCTCGCTCTAGTTGTCCCGAACCATCCGACCAAACCGTCCAACCCGATCGTCCCGAACTTCCAAACGGTCCGTCCGGAAGAAGGTCCGGATCTCCTCTAGTTTTCCCGAATCATCACCAAACGTCCAACCCGACGTCTCGGACTCTCAAACGTTGTCCCGAACCATCCGACCAAACGTCCAACCCGTCCCGGAACTTCCAAACGGTCCGTCGGAAGAAGGTCCGGATCTCCTCTAGTTGTCCCGAACCATCCGACCAAACCGTCCAACCCGATCGTCCCGGAACTTCCAAACGGTCCGTCTCGGAACAAGGTCCGGAGTCTCATCTAGTTGTCCCGAACCATCCGACCAAACCGTCCAACCCGACCGTCCCGGAACTATCCAAACGGTCCGTCCGGAAGAAGGTCCGGATCTCCTCTAGTTGTCCCGAACCATCCGACCAAACCGTCCAACCCGACCGTCCCGGATCTCCAAACTGTTGGTCCCGAACCATCCGACCAAACCGTCCAACCCGACCGTCTCGGACCCTCCAAACTCTTGGTCCCGAACCATCAACCAAACCGTCCAACCCGACCGTCCCGACCCTCCAAACTGTTGGTCCCGAATCATCCGACCAAATCTGCCAACCCGACCGTCTCGGACCCTCCAAACTGTTGGTCCCGAACCATCCGAAAAGGCCGACTCACATCCATGTGTCCCAAACCATCCGACCAAAGTCCAACCCGACGTCCCGAACTTCCAAACGGTCCGTCCCGGAAGAAGGTCCGATCTCCTCAGTGTCCCGAACCATCCAACCAAACGTCCAACCCGACGTCCCGGAACTTCCAAACGGTCCGTCCCGAAGAAGGTCCGGTCTCCTCTGTGTCCCGAACCATCCGACCACACCGTCCAACCCGACCGTCCCGGACTCCAAACGTTCGTCCGAAACTCTACCGTCCCGACTCCGACCAAACGCAGACGTCCGGATCTCCAAGTTGTCCCGAACCATCCGACAAACCGTCCAAACCCGACCGTCTCGGACCCTCCAAACGGTCCCGATCCGAAAAGGTCCGGATCTCCTCAGTGTCCCAAACCATCCGACCAAACCGTCCAACCCGACCGTGCCGGACCTTCCAAACAGTCCGTCCGGAAGAAAGGTCCGGTTCTCCTCTAGTTGTCCCGTTCCATCCGACCAAACCGTCTAACCCGACCGTCTCGGAACTTCCAAACGGTCCCGTCCGGAAGAAGGTCCGGATCTCCTCTAGTTGTCCCGAACCATCCAACCACACCGTCCAACCCGACCGTCCCGGAACTTCCAAACGATCCGTCCGGAAAAGGTCCGGTTTCCTCTTGTCCTGCCGAACCATCCGACCAAACCATCCAACCCAACTGTCCCGGACACTCCAAACTGTCGGTGCCAAACCATCCGACCAAACCATCCAACCCGACCGTCTCGGACCCTCCAAACTGTTGGTCCCGAACCATCCGACCAAACCGTCCAACCCGACCGTCCCTGACCCTCCAAACTGTTCGTCCAAAATCATCCGACCAAATCATGCAACCCGACCGTCTTGGACCCTCCGAAATGGTGGTGCCGAACCATCCGACCAAACCGTCCATCCCGACCATCCCGACGGTCCAAACTGTTGGTCCCGAACCATCCGACCAAACCGTGCAACCCGACCGTCCCGGACCGTCCAAACGGTCCGTCCGGAAGAAGGTCCGTCTCTCCTCTAGTTCTCCCGAACCATCCGACCAAACCATCCAACCTGACCGTCCCGGATCTCCAAACTGTTGGTCCCGAACCATCTGACTAAGCCGTCCAACCCGACCGTCTCGGACCCTCCAAACTCTTGGTCCCGAACCACCCGACCAAACCGTCCAACCCGACCGTCCCGGACCCTCCAAACTGTTGGTCCCGAATCATCCGATCAAATCATGCAACCCGACCGTCTCGGACCCTCCAAACTGTTGGTCCCGAACCATCCAACCAAATCGTCCAACCCGACCATCTCGGATGCTCCAAACTGTTGGTCCCGCACCATCTGACCAAACCCAACCGTCCCGGAACATACAAACGGTCCGTCCAGAAGAAGGTCCGGATGTCCTTTAGTGGTACCGAACCATCCGACCAAACCGTCCAACCTGACCACCCCGGACCCGCCAAACCATCTAACCCGACCGTCACGGACCCTCCAAACTGTTGGTCCCGAATCATCCGATCAAATCATGCAACCCGACCGTCTCGGACGCTCCAAACTGTTGGTTCCGAACCATCCGACCAACCCCGACCGTCCCAGAACATACAAACGGTCCATCCAGAAGAAGGTACGGATCTCCTCTAGCTGTCCCGAACCATCCAACCAAGCCGTCGAACCCGATCGTCCCGGAACATCCAAACGGTCCGTCCGGAAGAAGGTCCGGATCTCGTCTAGTTGTCCTGAACCATCCGACCAAACAGTCCAACCCGATCGTCCCGGAGCTTCCAAACGGTCTGTCCGGAAGAAGGTACGGATCTCCTCCAGTTGTCCCGAACCATCCGACCAAGCCGTCCAACCCGACCTTCCCGGAATTTCCAAACGGTCCGTCCGGCAGAATGTCCGGATCTCGTCTAGTTGTCCCGAACCACCCGACCAAACCGTCCAACCCGACCGTCCATCCAAACTGTTGATCCCGAACCATCCGACCAAACCGGCCAACCCGACCGTCTCGGACCCTCCAAACTGTTTGTCCCGAACCATCCAACCAAACCGCCCAAGCCGACCGTCTTAAACCCTCCAAATTGTTGGTCCCAAATTATCCGACCAAACCGTCCAACCCGACCGTCCCGGACCTTCCATACGGTCCGTCCGGAAGAAGGTCCGGTTCTCCTCCGGTTGTCCCGATCCATCCGACCAAACCGTCCAACCCAACAGTCCCGGAACTTCCAAACGGTCCGTCCGGAAGAAGGTCCGGATCTCCTCTAGTTGTCCCGAACCATCCAACCACACCGTCCAACCCGACCGTCCCGGAAGTTCCAAACGGTCCGTCTGGAAGAACGTCCGGATCTCCTCTAGTTGTCCCGAACCATCCGACAAAACCGTCCAACCCGACAGTCCCTCCAAACTGTTGGTCCCGAACCATCCCACCAAACCGTCCAACCCGACTCTCCTAGAACTTCCAAATGCTCCGTCCGAAAGTGCTAGATCTCCTCGAATTGTCTCGAAACATCCGACCAAACCGTCCAAGCCGACCGTCCCGGACCTTCCAAACGGTCTGTCCGGAAGAAGGTCCGGTTCTCCTCTAGTTCTCCCAAACCATCCGACCAAACCATCCAACCCGGCCGTCCCGGACCCTCCAAACTGTTGGTCCCGAACCGTCCGACCAAACCGTCCAACCCGACCGCCTTGGACCCTCGAAACCATCCGACCAAACCGTCCAACCCGACCGTCCCGGGCCCTCCAAACTTTTGGTCCCAAACTGTCTAACCAAACCGTCCAACCCGACCGTCCCGGACTTTCCAAATGGTCCGTCCGGAAGAAGGTCCGGCTCTCCTCTAGTTCTCCCGAACCATCCGACCAAACCATCCAAGCCGTCCGTCCCGGACCCTCCAAACCGCTGGTCCCAAACCATGCGACCAAACCGTCCAACCCAACCGTCACGGACCCTCCAAACTGTTGGTGCCGAACCATCCGACCAAACCGTCCAACCCGACCGTCCCGGAGACTCCAAACTGTTGGCCCCGAATCATCGGACCAACCCATGCAACCCGACCGTCTCGGACCCTCCAAACTGTTGGTCCCGAACCATCCGACCAAATCGTCCAACCCGACCGTCTCGGATGCTCCAAACTGTTGGTCCCGAACCATCTGACCAAACCGTCCAATCCGAAAGTCCCGGGCCCTCCAAACTATTGGTCCCAAACCATCCGACCACACCGTCCAACCCGACCGTCCCGAAACTTCCAAACAGTCCGTCCGGAAGAAGGTCCGGATCTCCTCAAGTTGTCCCGGACCATCCGACCAAACCGTCAAACCCGATCGTCCCGGAACATCCAAACGGTCCGTCCGGAAGAAGATCCGGATCTCCTCTAGCTATCCTGAACCATCCGACCAAACCGTCCAACACGACCGTCCCGGAACTTCCAAACGGTCCGTCCGGAAGAAGGTCCGGATCTCCTCTTGTTGTCCTGTACCATCCAACCAAACCGTCCAACCCGACCGTCTTGGACCTCCAAACTGTAGGTCTCGAACCATCCGACCAAACTGTCCAACCCGACCGTCCTGGGCCCTCCAAACTATTGGTCCCAAACCATCCAACCACACCATCCAACCCGACCGTCTCGGAACTTCCAAACAGTCTGTCCGGAAGAAGGTCCGGATCTCCTCTTGATGAGAATGGCCCTAGGAGTCACACAAGTCCATCCTCATCAATTGACATTCCAATACCCCAGGCTCAACAAGGACCCATGACAAGGGCAAGAACTCGACAAATCGCTCAACAGGTGAATCTTTTCCTTAATGAATGCCCACTAGATTTGAGCTTGAATAGTGTGCTACCTAATGCCTTGATCATTTGCACACTTAGGTTTGAGGAAAAGGACTTGGAGGAAGCTTCAGAAGACAATCCCGGTGCTACCGATTTCCAAAACCGGAGTCACCGACTTGTCAGCCTTAAAGGTCTTCAACTTCCGGCTTGAGTCCTCAAAACAGAAGCCGATCCCGGTGCTACCGACTTCCTAAACCGGACGCACCGAGTTCCCCAAATCGAAGAAGTCCAGAAGACGATTCCGGTGCTACCGACTTCCAAAACCGGACGCACCGAGTCTTCAAACAAAAACAAAGAACTCCAGAAGACCATTCCGATGCCACCGACATTTAAACCGGATGTACCGAGTTCCCAAGTCGAAGCAGCTTCCGAGTACAGAAGCCAATCCCGGTGCGACCGATTTCCAAATCCGGCATCACCGATTTGTCTTTCTGAACTGAGATATTTAAGATTTCTTTGTACTGTTTTGAACCGTCCTACTGTAGCTATGTGTACTGTAGCACGCGCACTGTGTACTGTAGCACGCGCATGTACTGTAGCGGCCGTCTTACTGTAGCATAACTTAGTCATTAAGTCATATAATCCTCTATAAATATGAGGACCTCTCCCCATGTAAAGACTAGTGAAGAATTTCAGAATTGAAGAGAACTCTTGTTCCTCTAGAGTGTGAGCTATTTCCACCTCAACCAGGGATTGGGAGTTTATCTGAGATTGTTTCTCCATTGATCTTGTGATTTCTTCGTGGATTGCTTGAACACGTTGCTCCACGTTAGTGAGTAACAAAGGGCTGAAGTGTGTGGTTGGGTGAATCGAGTACTGCAGGCTTCCGTAATCAAGACGGTGGTTGGCCGAGTCATTCATCAGGCTTCACAGGCTAGTTATCCAGGATCCTACGTCATGAAAATCGGGCAAACTTTCGGATTTGATCATCCTCCTTTAGGGTGGTTCACATCACCTCTAGTTGTCCCGGACCATCCAACCACACCGTCCAACCCGACCGTCCGGGAACTTCCAAACGGTCCGTCCGGAAGAAGGTCCGGATCTCTTCCAGTTGTCCTGAACCATCCGACCAAACCGTCCAACCCGAGCGTCCCGGGCCCTCCAAACTATTGGTCCCAAACCATCCAACCACACCGTCCAACCCGACCGTCCCGGAACTTCCAAACGGTCCGTCCGGAAGAAGGTCCGGATCTCCTCTAGTTGTTCCGAACCATCCGACCAAACCGTCCAACCCGACCGTCCCGAAACTTCCAAACGGTCCGTCTGGAAGAAGGTCCGGATCTCCTCCAGTTGTCCCGAACCATCCGACCAAACCGTCCAACCCGACAGTCCCGGAACTTCCAAACGGTCCGTCCGGAAGAAGGTCCGGATCTCCTCTAGTTGTCCCGAACCATCCAACCACACCGTCCAACCCGACCGTCCCGGGCCCTCCAAACTTTTGGTCCCAAACAGTCTGACCAAACCGTCCAACCCGACCGTCCCGGGCCCTCCAAACTGTTTGTCCCAAACCATCCGACCAAACCGTCCAACCCGACCGTCGCGGGCCCTCCAAACTGTAGGTGTCGAACCATCCGACCAAACCGTCCAACCCGACCGTCCCGGACCCTCCAAACTGTTGGCCCCGAACAATCCGACCAACTCATGCAACCCGACCGTCTCGGACCCTCCAAACTGTTGGTCCCGAACCATCCGACCAAATCGTCCAACCCGACCGTCTCGGACGCTCGAAACTGTTGGTCCCGTACCATCCGACCAAACCGGACCTTCCCCGAAACATACAAACGGTCCGTCCGGAAGAAGGTCCGGATCTCCTCTAGTTCTCCCGAATCATCCAACCAAACCGTCCAACCCGACCGTCTCGGACTCTCCAAACTGTTGGTCCCAAACCATCCGACCAAACCGTCCAACCCGACCGTCCCGGAACTTCCAAACGGTCCGTCCGGAAACAGGTCCGGATCTCCTCTTGTTGTCCCGAACCATCCAACCACACCGTCCAACCCCGACCATCTTAGAACCTCCAAATTATTGGGCCCGAACCATCCGACCAAACCGCCCAACCCGACCGTCCCCGATCCTCCAAACTGTTGGTCCAAAATCATCCGACCAAATCATGCAACCCGACCGTCTCGGAACCTCCGAAATGGTGGTGCCGGACCATCCGACCAAACCGTCCAACCCGACCATCCCGACGGTCCAAACTGTTGGTCCCGAACCATCCGACCAAACCGTGCAACCCGACCGTCCCGGACCGTCCAAACGGTCCGTCCGGAAGAAGGTCCGTCTCTCCTCTAGTTCTCCCGAACCATCCGACCAAACCATCCAACCTGACCGTCCTGGATCTCCAAACTGTTGGTCCCGAACCATCTGACTAAACCGTCCAACCCGACCGTCTCGGACCATCCAAACTCTTGGTCCCGAACCATCCGATCAAATCATGCAACCCGACTGTCCCGGACCCTCCAAACTGTTGGTCCCGAATCCTCCGATCAAATCATGCAACCCGACCGTCTCGGACCCTCCAAACTGTTGGTCCCGAACCATCCGACCAAATCGTCCAACCCGACCGTCCCGGAACTTCCAAACGGTCCGTCCGGAAGAAGGTCCGGATCTCCTCTAGTTGTCCCGAACCATCCAACCACACCATCCAACCCGACCATCCTGGGCCCTCCAAACTTTTGGTCCCAAACAGTCTGACCAAAGCGTCCAACCCGACCGTCCCGGACCTTCCAAACGGTCCGTCCGGAAGAAGATCAGGCTCTCCTCTAGTTCTCCCGAACCATCCGACCAAACCATCCAACCCGTCCGTCCTGGACCCTCCAAACTGTTGATCCCAAACCATCCGACCAAACCGTCCAACCCGACCGTCTCGGACCGTCCAAACTGTTGGTCCCGAACCATCCGACCAAATCGTCCAACCCGACCGTCTCGGGCGCTCGAAACTGTTGGTCCCGTACCATCCGACCAAACCGGACCTTCCCGAAACAGAGAAACGGTCCGTCTGGAGGAAGGTCCGGATCTCCTCTAGTTCTCCCAAATCATCCAACCAAACCGTCCAACCCGACCGTCTCAGACTCTCCAAACTGTTGATCCCAAACCATCCGACCAAACCGTCCAACCCGACCGTCCCGGAACTTCCAAACGGTCCGTCCGGAAGCAGGTTCGGATCTCCTCTTGTTGTCCCGAAGCATCCAACCACACCGTCCAACCCCGACCACCTTAGAACCTCCAAATTGTTGGGCCCGAACCATCCGACCAAACCGTCCAACCCGACAGTCCCGGAACTTCCAAACGCTCCGTCCGGAAGAAGGTTCGGATCTCCTCTAGTTGTCCCGAACCATCCCACCACACCGTCGAACCCGACCGTCCCGGAACTTCCAAACGGTCTGTCTGGAAGAACGTCCGGATCTCCTCTAGTTGTCCCGAACCATCCGACCAAACCATCCAACCCGACTGTCCCGGACCCGCCAAACTGCTGGTCCCAAACCATCCGACCAAACTGTCCAACCCGACCGTCCCGGACCCTCCGAGCTGTTGGTCCCGAATCATCTGACCAAACCGTCCAACCCGACCGTCTTGGACCCTCGAAACCGTCCGACCAAACCGTCCAACCCGACAGTCCCGGGCCCTCCAAACCTTTGGTCCCAAACTGTCTGACCAAACTGTCCAACCCGAACGTCCCGGACCTTCCAAATGGTCCGTCCGGAAGAAGGTCCGGCTCTCCTCTAGTTCTGCCGAACCATCCGACCAAACCATCCAAGCCGTCCGTCCCGGACCCGCCAAATCGTTGGTCCCAAACTATCCGACAAAAGCATCCAACCCAACCGTCGCGGACCGTCCAAACTGTTGGTCCCGAATCAGCCGACCAACCCATGCAACCCGACCGTCTCGGACCCTCCAAACTGTTGGTCCCGAACCATCCGACCAAATCGTCCAACCCGACCGTCTCGGACGCCCCAAACTGTTGGTCCCGAACCATCTGAACAAACCGTCCAATCTGAAAGTCCCGGGCCCTCCAAACTATTGGTCCCAAACCATCCGACCACACCATCCAACCCGACCGTCCCGGAACTTCCAAACAGTCCGTCCGGAAGAAGGTCCGGATCTCCTCAAGTTGTCCCGAACCATCCGACCAAACCGTCCAACCCGATCGTCCCGGAACATCCAAACGGTCCGTCCGGAAGAAGGTCCGGATCTCCTCTAGTTGCCCTGAACCATCCGACCAAACCGCCCAACCCGACCGTCCCGGAACTTCCAAACGGTCCGTCCGGAAGAAGGTCCGGATCTCCTCTAGTTGTCCTGTACCATTCGACCAAACCGTCGAACACGACCGTCTTGGACCTCCAAACTGTAGGTCCCGAACCATCCGACCAAACCGTCCAACCCGACCGTCCTGGGCCCTCCAAACTATTGGTCCCAAACCATCCAACCACACCGTCCAACCCGACCGTTCCGGAACTTCCAAACAGTCCGTCCGGAAGATGGTCCGGATGTCCTCTAGTTGTCCCGACCATCCAACCACACCGTCAAACCCGACAGTCCGGGAACTTCCAAACGGTCCGTCCGGAAGAAGGTCCGGATCTCTTCTAGTTGTCCCGAACCATCCGACCAAACCGTCCAACCCGACCGTCCCGGGCCCTCCAAACTATTGGTCCCAAACCATCCAACCACACCGTCCAACCCGACAGTCCCGGAACTTCCAAACGGTCCGTCCGGAAGAAGGTCCGGATCTCCTCTCGTTGTCCCGAACCATCCGACCAAACCGTCCGACCCGACCGTCCCGGAACTTCCAAACGGTCCGTCTGGAAGAAGGTCCGGATCTCCTCCAGTTGTCCCGAACCATCCGACCAAACCGTCCAACCCGACTGTCCCGGACCCTCCAAACTGCTGGTCCCAAACCATCCGACCAAACCGTCCAACCCGACCGTCCCGGACCCTCCAAGCTGTTGGTCCCGAATCATCAGACCAAACCGTCCGACCCGACCGTCCCGGGCCCTCCAAACTGTTGGCCCCAAACCATCCGACTGAACCGTCCAAGCCGACCGTCCCGGACCTTCCAAACGGTCCGTTCAGAAAAAGGTGCGGATCTCCTCTAGGTGTCCCGAACCATCCGACCAAACCGTCCAACCCGACCGTCCCGGAACATCCAAACGGTCCGTCCGGAAGAAGGTCCAGATCTCCTCTAGTTGACCTGAACCATCCGACCAAACCGTCTAACCCGACCGTCCCGGAACTTCCAAACGGTCCGTCTGGAAGAACGTCTGAATCTCCTCTAGTTGTCCCGAACCATCAGACCAAACCGTTCATCCCGACCGTTTCAGATCCTCCAAACTGTTGGTCCCGGACCATCCGACCAAACCGTCCAACCCGACTGTCCTGGAACTTCCAAATGGTCCGTCCAGAAGTTCTAGATCTCCTCTAATTGTCCCGAAGCATCCGACCAAACCGTCCAAAGCGACCGTCCCGAACCTTCCAAACGGTCCGTCCGGAAGAAGGTCCGGTTCTCCTCTAGTTCTCCCGAACAATCCAACCACACCGTCCAACCCCGACCATCTTAGAACCTCCAAATTGTTGGGACCGAACCATCCGACCAAACCGTCCAACCCGACTGTCCTGGAACTTGTGAATGGTCCGCCCGGAAGGTCTAGATCTCCTCTAATTGTCCCAAATCGTCCGACCAAACCATCCTACCCGACCGTCTCGGACCTTCCAAACGGTCCGTTCGGAAGAATGTCCAGTTCTCCTATTGTTCTCTCGAACAATCCGACCAAACCGTCCAACCCGACCGTCTCGGACCCTCCAAACTGTTTGTCCCAAACGATCTGACCAAACCGTCAACCCGATCGTCCCGGAACTTCCAAATGGTCCGTCCGAATCTCCTCTAGTCGTCCCGAACCATTCGACCAAACCGTCCAACCCGACCGTCTCGGACCCTCCAAACAGTTGGTCCCGAACCATCTGACCAAACCGTCCAACCTGACCGTCCCGGAACTTCCAAACGGTCCGTCCGGAAGAAACTCCGGATCTCCTCTAGTTGTCCCGAACCATCAGACCAAACCGTCCAACCCGACCGTGTCAGACCCTCCAAACTGTGGGTCCCGAACCATCCGACCAAACCGTCCAACCTGACTGTCCTGGAACTTCCAAATGGTCCTTCAGAAGTTCTAGATCTCCTCTAATTGTCCCGAAACATCCGACCAAACCGTCCAAACCGACCGTCCCGAACATTCCAAACGGTCCGTCCGGAAGAAGGTCCGGTTCTCCTCTAGTTCTCCCGAACCATCCGACCAAACCATCCAACCCGACCGTCCCGGACCCTCCAAACTGCGGGTCCCAAACCATCCGACCAAACCGTCCAACCCGACCGTCCCGGACCCTCCAAGCTGTTGGTCCCGAATCATCAGACCAAACCGTCAGACCCGACCGTCCCGGGCCCTCCAAACTGTTGGCCCCAAACAATCCGACTGAACCGTCCAACCCGACCGTCCCGGACCTTCCAAATGGTCCGTCCAGAAAAAGGTCCGGATCTCCTCTAGGTGTCCCGAACCATCCGACCAAACCGTCCAACCCGACCGTCCCGGAACTTCCAAACGGTCCGTCCGGAAGAAGGTCCGGATCTCCTCTAGTTGATCTGTACCATCCGACCATACCGTCCAACCCGACCGTCCCGGAACTTCCAAACGGTCCGTCCGGAAGAACGTCCGGATCTCCTCTAGTTGTCCCGAACCATCAGACCAAACCGTCCAACCCGACCATTTCAGACCCTCCAAACTGTTGGTCCCGAACCATCCGACCAAACCGTCCAACCCGACTGTCCTGGCACTTCGAAATGGTCCGTCCAGAAGTTCTACATCTCCTCTAATTGTCCCGAAATATCCGACCAAACCGTCCAAAGCGACCGTCCCGAACCTTCCAAACGGTCCGTCCGGAAGAAGGTCCGGTTCTCCTCTAGTTCTCCCGAACCATCCGACCAAACCATCCAACCCAACCGTCCCGGACCCTCCAAACCGCTGGTCCCAAACCATCCGACCAAACCGTCCAACCCGACCGTCCCGGACCCTCCAAGCTGTTGGTCCCGAATCATCAGACCAAACCGTCCGACCCGACCGTCCCGGGCCCTCCAAACTGTTGGCCCCAAACCATCCGACTTAACCGGCCAACCCGACCGTCCCGGACCTTCCAAACGGTCCGTCCAGAAAAAGGTCCGGATCTCCTCTAGGTGTCCTGAACCATCCGACCAAACCGTACAACCGGACCGGCCCGGAACTTCCAAACGGTCCGTCCGGAAGAAGGTCCGGATCTCCACTAGTTGACCTGAACCATCCGACCAAACCGTCCAACCCGACCGTCCCGGAACTTCCAAACGGTCCGTCCGGAAGAACGTCTGGATCTCCTCTAGTTGTCCCGAACCATCAGACCAAACCGTCCAACCCGACCGTTTCAGACCCTCCAAACTGTTGGTCCCGAACCATCCGACCAAACCGTCCAACCCGACTGTCCTGGAAGTTCCAAATGGTCCGTCCAGAAGTTCTAGATCTCCTCTAATTGTCCCGAAACATCCGACCAAACCGTCCAAACCGACCGTCCCGAACCTTCCAAACGGTCCGTCCGGAAGAAGGTCCGGTTCTCCTCCAGTTCTCCCGAACCATCCGACCAAACCATCCAACCCGACCGTCCCGGACCCTCCAAACCGCTGGTCCCAAACCATCCGACCAAACCGTCCAACCCGACCGTCCCGGACCCTCCAAGCTGTTGGTCCCAAATCATCAGACCAAACCGTCCGACCCGACCGTCCCGGGCCCTCCAAACTGTTGGCCTCAAACCATCCGACTTAATTGTCCAACCCGACCGTCTCGGACCTTCCAAAGGGTCCGTCGAGAAAAAGGTCCGGACCTCCTCTAGGTGTCCCGAACCATCCGACCAAACCGTCCGACCCGACCGTCCTGGAACTTCCAAACGGTCCGTCCGGAAGAAGGTTCGGATCTCCTCTAGTTGACCTGAACCATCCGACCAAACCGTCCAACCCGACCGTCCCGGAACTTACAAACGGTCCGTCCGGAAGAAAGTCCGGATCTCCTCTAGTTGTCCCGAACCATCAGACCAAACCGTCCTACCCGACCGTTTCAGACCCTCAAAACTGTTGGTCCCGAACCATCCGACCAAACCGTCCAACCCGACTGTCCTGAAACTTCCAAATGGTCCGTCCAGAAGTTCTAGATCTCCTCTAATTGTCCCGAAACATCCGACCAAACCGTCCAAACCGACCGTCCCGAACCTTCCAAACGGTCTGTCCGGAAGAAGGTCCGGTTCTCCTCTAGTTCTCCCGAACCATCCGACCAAACCATCCAACCCGACCGTCCCGGACCCTCCAAACCGCTGGTCCCAAAACCATCCGACCAAACCGTCCAACCCGACCGTCCCGGACCCTCCAAGCTGTTGGTCCCGAATCAACAGACCAAACCGTCCGACCCGACCGTCCCGGGCCCTCCAAACTGTTGGCCCCAAACCATCCGACTTAACCGGCCAACCCGACCGTCTCGGACCTTCCAAACTTTCCGTCCAGAAAATGGTCCGGATCTCCTCTAGGTGTCCTGAACCATCCGACCAAACCGTCCAACCCGACCGTCCCGGAACTTCCAAACGGTCCGTCCGGAAGAAGGTCTGGATCTCCTCTAGTTGACCTGAACCATCCGACCAAACCGTCCAACCCGACCGTCCCGGAACTTCCAAACGGTCCGTCCGCAAGAAAGTCCAGATAACCTCTAGTTGTCCCGAACAATCAGACCAAACCGTCCTACCCGACCGTTTCAGACCCTCCAAACTGTTGGTCCCGAACCATCCGACCAAACCGTCCAACCCGACTGTCCTGAAACTTCCAAATGGTCCGTCCAGAAGTTCTAGATCTCCTCTAGTTGTCCCGAAACATCCGACCAAAGCGTCCAAACCGACCGTCCCGAACCTTCCAAACGGTCCGTCCGGAAGAAGGTCCGGTTCTCCTCTAGTTCTCCCGAACCATCCGACCAAACCATCCAACCCGACCGTCCCGGACCCTCCAAACTGCTGGTCCCAAAACATTCGACCAAACCGTCCAACCCGACCGTCCCGGACCCTCCAAGCTGTTGGTCCCGAATCATCAGACCAAACCATCCGACCCGACCGTCCCAGGCCCTCCAAACTGTTGGCCCCAAACCATCCGACCAAACCGTCCAACCCGATCGTCCCGGAACTTCCAAACGGTCCGTCCGGTAGATGGTCCGAATATCCTCTAGTTGACCTGAACCATCCGACCAAACCGTCCGACCCGACCGTCCCGGAACTTCCAAACAGTCCGTCCGGAAGAATGTCCGGATCTCCTCAAGTTGTCCTGAACCATCCGACCAAACCGTCCAACCCGACCGTCCCGGAACTTCCAAACGGTCCGTCCGGAAGAAGGTCCGGATCTCCTCTAGTTGACCTGAACCATCCGACCAAACCGTCCAACCCGACCGTTCCGAAATTTCCAAACGGACCGTCTGGAAGAAAGTCCGGATCTCCTCTAGTTGGCTTGTACCATCCGACCAAACCGTCCAACCCGACCGTCCTGGGCCATCCAAACTATTGGTCCCAAACCATCCAACCACACCGTCCAACCGGACCGTCCCGGAACTTCCAAACAGTCCGTCCGGAAGAAGGTCCGGATCTCATCTAGTTGTCCCGGACCATCCAACCACACCAACAAACCCGACCGTCCGGGAACTTCCAAACGGACCGTCCGGAAGAAGGTCCGGATCTCCTCTAGTTGTCCTGAACCATCCGACCAAACCGTCCAACCCGACCGTCCTGGAACTTCCAAACGGTCCATCCGGAAGAAGGTCCGGATCTCCTCTAGTTGTCCTGTACCATCCGACCAAACCGTCCAACCCGACCGTCTTGGACCTCCAAACTGTAGGTCCCGAACCATCAGACCAAACCGTCCAACCCGACCGTCCCGGACCCTCCAAGCTGTTGGTCCGGAACCATCCGACCAAACCATCCAACCCGACCATCCCGGAACTTCCAAACATTCCGTCCGGAAGAAGGTCCGGATCTCCTCAAATTGTCCTGTACCATCCGACCAAACCGTCCAACCCGACCGTCTTGGACCCTCCAAACTATAGATCCCGAACCATCCGACCAAACCGTCCAACCCGACCGTCCTGGGCCCTCCAAACTATTGGTCCCAAACCATCCAACCACACCGTCCAACCCGGCCGTCCCGGAACATCCAAACCGTCCGTCCGGAAGAAGGTTCGGATCTCCTCTAGTTGTCCCGGACCATCCAACCACACCGTCCAACCCGACCGACCGGGAACATCCAAACGGTCCGTCGGGAAGAAGGTCCGGATCTCTTCTAGTTGTCCCGAACCATCCGACCAAACCGTCCAACCCGATCGTCCCGAAACTTCCAAACTGTTGGTCCTGAACCATCCAACCAAACCGTCCAACCCGACAGTCCCGGAACATCCAAACGGTCCGTCCGGAAGAAGGTCCGAATCACCTCTAGTTGTCCCGAACCATCCAACCACACTGTCCAACCCGACCGTCCCGGAACTTCCAAACGCTCCGTCTGGAAGAACGTCCGGATCTCCTATAGTTGTCCAGAACCATCCGACAAAACCGTCCGTCCCTCCAAACTGTTGGTCCCGAACCATCCGACCAAACCATCCAACCCGACTGTCCTAGAACTTCCAAATGCTCCGTCCGGAAGTTCTAGGCCTCAAGCCGACCGTCTCGGACCTTCCAAACGGTCCGTACAGAAGAAGGTCCGGATCTCCTCTAGTTGTCCCGAACCATCCGACCAAACCGTATAAGCCGATCGTCCCGGAACTTCCAAACGGTCCGTCCGGAAGAAGGTCTGGATCTCCTCTAGTTGTCCCAAACCATCCAACCACACCGTCCAACCCGACCGTCCTGCAACTTCCAAACGGCCCGTCCGGAAGAAGGTCGGGATCTCTTCTAGTTGTCCCGAATGATCCGACCAAACCGTCCAACCCGACCGTCTTGGACCCTCCAAACTATAGATCCCGAACCATCCAACCAAACCGTCCAACCCGACCGTCCTAGGGCCCTCCAAACTATTGGTCCCAAACCATCCAACCACACCGTCCTACCCGACCGTCCCGGAACTTCCAAACAGTCCATCCGGAAGAAGGTCCGGATCTCCTCTAGTTGTTCCGGACCATCCAACCACACCGTCCAACCCGACCGTCCGGGAACATCCAAACGGTCCATCGGGAAGAAGGTCCGGATCTCTTCTAGTTGTCCCGAACCATCCGACCAAACCGTCCGACCCGACCGTCCCCGGGCCCTCCAAAGTATTGGTCCCAAACCATCCAACCACACCGTCCAACCCGACCGTCCCGGAACTTCCCAACGGTCCATCCGGAAGAAGGTCCGGATCTCCTCTAGTTGTCCCGGACCATGCAACCACACTGTTCAACCCGACCTTCCGGGTACTTCCAAACGGTCCGTCCGGAAGAAGGTCCGGATCTCTTCTAATTGTCCCGAACCATCCGACCAAACCGTGCAACTCGACCGTCCCGGGCCCTCCAAACTATTGGTCCCAAACCATCCGACCAAACCGCCCAACCCGACCGTCGGGCCCCCAAACTTTGGTCCCAAAATCCAAACCCGTCCACCCGACCGTCCCGGAACATCCAAACGGTCCGCCCGGAAGAAGGTCCGGATCTCTTCTAGTTGTCCCGAACCATCCGACCAAACCGTCCAACCCGACCGTCCTGGGCGCTCCAAACTATTGGTCCCAAACCATCCAACCACACAGTCCAACCCGACCGTCCTGGAACTTCCAAACGGTCCGTCTGGAAGAAGGTCCGGATCTCCTCTAGTTGTCCCGAACCATCCGATGAAACCGTCCAACCCGACCGTCCCGGAACTTCCAAACGGTCCGTCCGGAAGAAGGTCCGGATCTCTTCAAGTTGTCCCGAACCATCCGACCAAACAATCCAACCCGTCCGTGCCGGGCCCTCCAAACTATTGGTCCCAAACCATCCAACCACACCGCCCAACCCGACCGTCCCGGAACATCCAAACGGTCCGTCCGGAAAAAGGTCCGGATCTCCTCTAGTTGTCTCGAACCATCCGACCAAACCGTCCAACCTGACCGTCCCGGACCCTCCAAGCTGTTGGTCCCGAATTATCAGACCAAACCGTCCAACCCGACCGTCCCGGGCCCTCCAAACTGTTGGTCCCAAACAATCCGACCAAACCGTCCAACCCGACCGTCCCGGACCTTTCAAACGGTCCGTCCAGAAAAAGGTCCGGATCTCCTCTAGGTGTCCCGAACCATCCGACCAAACCGTCCAACCCGACCGTCTTGGACCCCCCAAACAGTTGGTCCCGAACCATCTGACCAAACCGTCCAACCCGACCGTCTCAGACCCTCCAAACTGTTGGTCCCGAACCATCCGACCAAACCGTCCAACCCGACCGTCTCAGACCCTCCAAACTGTTGGTCCCGAATCATCCGACCAAACCGTCCAACCCGACTGTCCTGGAGCTTCCAAATGGTCCGTCCAGAAGTTCTAGATCTCCTCTAATTGTCCCGAACCATCCGACCAAACCATAAAACCCGACCGTCCCGGACCCTCCAAACTGCTTGTCCCAAACCATCCGACCAAACCGTCCAACCCGACCGTCCTGGGCCCTCCAAACTATTGGTACCCAAACCATCCAACCACACCGTCCAACCCGACCGTCCCGGATCATCCAAACGGTCCGCCCGGAAGAAGGTCCGGATCTCTTCTAGTTGTCCCGAACCATCCGACCAAACCGTCCAACCCGACCGTCCTGGGCGCTCCAAACTATTGGTCCCAAACCATCCAACCACACAGTCCAACCCGACCGTCCTGGAACTTCCAAACGGTCCGTCCGGAAGAAGGTCCGGATCTCCTCTAGTTGTCCCGAAACCATCCGATGAAACCGTCCAACCCGACCGTCCCGGAACTTCCAAACGATCCATCCAGAAAAAGGTCCGGATCTCCTCTAGTTGTCCCGAACCATCCGACCAAACCGTCCAACCTGACCGTCCCGGACCCTCCAAGCTGTTGGTCCCGAATTATCAGACCAAACCGTCCAACCCGACCGTCCCGGGCCCTCCAAACTGTTGGTCCCAAACATCCGACCAAACCGTCCAACCCGACCGTCCCGGACCTTTCAAACGGTCCGTCCAGAAAAAGGTCCGGATCTCCTCTAGGTGTCCCGAACCATCCGACCAAACCGTCCAACCCGACCGTCTTGGACCCCCCAAACAGTTGGTCCCGAACCATCTGACCAAACCGTCCAACCCGACCGTCTCAGACCCTCCAAACTGTTGGTCCCGAACCATCCGACCAAACCGTCCAACCCGACCGTCTCAGACCCTCCAAACTGTTGGTCCCGAATCATCCGACCAAACCGTCCAACCCGACTGTCCTGGAGCTTCCAAATGGTCCCGTCCAGAAGTTCTAGATCTCCTCTAATTGTCCTGAACCATCCGACCAAACCATAAAACCCGACCGTCCCGGACCCTCCAAACTGGTTGTCCCAAACCATCCGACCAAACCGTCCAACCCGACCGTCCCGGACCCTCCAAGCTGTTGGTCCCGAATCATCGGATCAAACCGTCCAACCCGACCGTCCCGGGCCCTCCAAACTGTTGGTCCCAAACCATCCGACCAAACCGTCCAACCCGACCGTCCCGGACCTTCCAAACGGTCTGTCCAGAAAAAGGTCCGGATCTTCTCTAGGTGTCCCGAACCATCCGACGAAACCGTCCAACCCGATCGTCCCGGAACTTCCAAACTGTTGGTCCTAAACCATCCGACCAAACCGTCCAACCCGACAGTCCTGGAACTTCCAAACGGTCCGTCCGGAAGAAGGTCCGGATCACCTCTAGTTGTCCCGAACCATCAAACGACACTGTCCAACCCGACCGTCCCGGAACTTCCAAACGGTCCGTCTGGAAGAACGTCCGGATCTCCTATAGTTGTCCCGAACCATTCGACAAAACCGTCCAACCCGACAGTCCCTCCAAACTGTTGGTCCCGAACCATCCGACCAAACCATCCAACCCGACAGTCCTAGAACTTCCAAATGCTCCGTCCGGAAGTTCTAGATCTCCTCTAATTGTCCCGAAACATCCGACCAAACCGTTCAAGCCGACCGTCCCGGACCTTCCAAACGGTCCGTACAGAAGAAGGTCCGGATCTCCTCTAGTTGTCCCGAACCATGCGACCAAACCGTACAAGCCGATCGTCCCGGAACTTCCAAACGGTCTGTCCGGAAGAAGGTCCGGATCTCCTCTAGTTGTCCCAAACCATCCAACCACACCGTCCAACCCGACCGCCCTGCAACTTCCAAACGGCCCGTCCGGAAGAAGGTCGGGATCTTTTCTAGTTGTCCCGAATGATCCGACCAAACCGTCCAACCCTTCCGTCTCAGACCCTCCAAACTGTTGGTCCCGAATGATCCGACCAAACCGTCCAACCCGACTGTCCTAGAACATCCAAATGGTCCGTCCGGAAGTTCTAGATCTCCTCTAATTATCCCGAAACATCAGACCAAACCGTCCAACCCGACCGTCCCGGACCTTCCAAACAGTCCGTTCGGAAGAAGGTCTAGTTCTACTCTAGTTTCTCCCGAACCATCCGACCATACCATCCAACCCGACCGTCCCGGACCCTCCAAACAGTTGGTCCCGAACCATCCGACCAAACCGTCCAACCCGACCGTCTGGACCCTCCAAACTGTTGGTCTCGAACCATCCGACCAAACCATCCAACCCGACCGTGATGGACCCTCCAAACTGTTGGTCCCGAATCATCCGACCAAACCGTCCAACCCGACCGTGTTGGACCCTCCGAACTGTTGGTCTCAAACCATCCGACCAAACCGTCCAACCCGACCGTCCCGGGCCCTCCAAAGTTTCGGTCCCAAACCGTCCGACCAAACCGTCCAACTCGACCATCCCGGACCTTCCAACCGGTCCGTTCGGAAGAAGGTCCGGCTCTCGTCTAGTTGTCCCGAACCATCCGACCAAACCATCCTACCCGATCGTCCCGGAACTTCCAAACGGTCCGTCCGGAAGAAGGTCCGGATCTTCTCTAGTTGTCCCGAACCATCCGACCAAACCGTCCAACCCGACCGTCTCAGACCTCCAAACCCTCCAAACTGTTGGTCCCAAACCATCTGACCAAACCGTCCAACCCGATCGTCCCGGACCTTCCAAACGGACCGTCTGGAAGAAGGTCAGGCTCTGCTCTAGTTCTACCAAAGCATCCGACCAACCATCCAACCCGACTATCCCGGACCATCCAAACTGTTGGTCCCGAACCATCTGACAAAACTGACCAACCCGACCGTGTCGGACCCTCCAAACTGTTGGTCCCAAGCCATCCGACCAAATCATCCGAACCGACCGTCCCGGACCCTCGAAACTGTTTGTCCCGAATCATCCGACCAAATCATGCAACCCGACCGTCTCGGACCCTCCAAACTGTTGGTCCCGAACCATCCGACCAAATCATCCAACCCGACCGTCTCGGAGAGTCCAAACTGTTGGTCCCGAACCATCCGACCAAACCCGAACGTCCCGGAAGAACATACAAATGGTCCGTCCGGAAGAAGGACCGGATCTCCTCTAGTCGACCCGAACCATCCGACCAAACCATCCAACCCGACCGTCCCGAAACTTCCAAACGGTCCGCCGGATGAAGGTCCGGATCTCCTCAAGTTGTCTCGAACCATCCGACCAAACCGTCCAACCCGATCGTCCACGAACTTCCAAACGGTCCGTCCGGATGAAGGTCCGGATCTCCTCTAGTTGTCCCGAACCATGCGACCAAACCGTCCAACCCGACCGTCCCGGACCTTCCAAACGGTCTGTCCAGAAAAAGGTCCGGATCTTCTCTAGGTGTCCCGAACCATCCGACGAAACCGTCCAACCCGATCGTCCCGGAACTTTCAAACTGTTGGTCCTGAACCATCCGACCAAACCGTCCAACCCGACAGTCCCGGAACTTCCAAACGGTCCGTCCGGAAGAAGGTCCGGATCACCTTTAGTTGTCCCGAACCATCGAACCACACTGTCCAACCCGACCGTCCCGGAACTTCCAAACGGTCCGTCTGGAAGAACGTCCGGATCTCCTATAGTTGTCCCGAACCATCCGACAAAACCGTCCAACCCGACAGTCCCTCCAAACTGTTGGTCCCGAACCATCCGACCAAACCATCCAACCCGACTGTCGTAGAACTTCCGAATGCTCCGTCCGGAAGTTCTAGATCTCATCTAATTGTCCCGAAACATCCGACCAAACCGTTCAAGCCGACCGTCCCGGACCTTCCAAACGTCCGTACAGAAGAAGGTCCGGATCTCCTCTAGTTGTCCCGAACCATGCGACCAAACCGTACAAGCCGATCGTCCCGGAACTTCCAAACGGTCTGTCCGGAAGAAGGTCCGGATCTCCTCTAGTTGTCCCAAACCATCCAACCACACCGTCCAACCCGACCGTCCTGCAACTTCCAAACGGCCCGTCCGGAAGAAGGTCGGGATTTTTTCTAGTTGTCCCGAATGATCCGACCAAACCGTCCAACCCTTCCGTCTCAGACCCTCCAAACTGTCGGTCCCGAATGATCCGACCAAACCGTCCAACCCGACTGTCCTAGAACTTCCAAATGGTCCGTCCAGAAGTTCTAGATCTCCTCTAATTGTCCCGAACCATCCGACCAAACCATAAAACCCGACCGTCCCGGACCCTCCAAACTGCTTGTCCCAAACCATCCGACCAAACCGTCCAACCCGACCGTCCCGGACCCTCCAAGCTGTTGGTCCCGAATCATCGGATCAAACCGTCCAACCCGACCGTCCGGGCCCTCCAAACTGTTGGTCCCAACCATCCGACCAAACCGTCCAACCCGACCGTCCCGGACCTTCCAAACGGTCTGTCCAGAAAAAGGTCCGGATCTTCTCTAGGTTTCCCGAACCATCCGACGAAACCGTCCAACCCGATCGTCCCGGAACTTCCAAACTGTTGGTCCTGAACCATCCGACCAAACCGTCCAACCCGACAGTCCTGGAACTTCCAACGGTCCGTCCGGAAGAAGGTCCGGATCACCTCTAGTTGTCCCGAACCATCAAACGACACTGTCCAACCCGACCGTCCCGGAACTTCCAAACGGTCCGTCTGGAAGAACGTCCGGATCTCCTATAGTTGTCCCGAACCATCCGACAAAACCGTCCAACCCGACAGTCCCTCCAAACTGTTGGTCCCGAACCATCCGACCAAACCATCCAACCCGACTGTCCTAGAACTTCCAAATGCTCCGTCCGGAAGTTCTAGATCTCCTCTACTTGTCCCGAAACATCCGACCAACCGTTCAAGCCGACCGTCCCGGACCTTCCAAACGGTCCGTACAGAAGAAGGTCCGGATCTCCTCTAGTTGTCCCGAACCATGCGACCAAACCGTACAAGCCGATCGTCCCGGAACTTCCAAACGGTCAGTCGGAAGAAGGTCCGGATCTCCTCTAGTTGTCCCAAACCATCCAACCACACCGTCCAACCGACCGCCCTGCAACTTCCAAACGGCCCGTCCGGAAGAAGGTCGGGATCTTTTCTAGTTGTCCCGAATGATCCAACCAAACCGTCCAACCCGACCGTCTCAGACCCTCCAAACTGTCGGTCCCGAATGATCCGACCAAACCGTCCAACCCGACCGTCCCGGAACATCCAAACGGTCCGCCCAGAAGATGGTCCGGATCTCTTCTAGTTGTCACGAACCATCCGACCAAACCTTCCAACACGACCGTCCCGGGCCCTCCAAACTGTTGGTCCCAAACAATCCGACCAAACCGTCCAACCCGACCGTCCCGGACCTTCCAAACGGTCCGTCCAGAAAAAGGTCTGGACCTCCTCTAGGTGTCCCGACCATCCGACCAAACCGTCCAACCCGACCGTCTCGGACCCTCCAAACTTTTGCTCCCGAACCATCTGACCAAACCGTCCAACCCGACCGTCCCGAACTTCCAAACGGTCCGTCCGGAAGAAGGTCCGGATCTCCTCTAGTTGTCCCGAACCATCCGACCAAACCATCCACCCTGACTGTCCCTAGAACTTCCAAATGCTCCGTCCGGAAGTTCTAGATCTCCTCTAATTGTCCCGAAACATCCGACCAAACCGTTCAAGCCAACCGTCTCGGAACTTCCAAACGGTCCGTACAGAAGAAGGTCCGGATCTCCTCTAGTTGTCCCGAACCATACGACCAAACCGTACAAGACGATCGTCCCGGACTTCCAAACGGTTCGTCCGGAAGAAGGTCCGGATCTCCTCTAGTTGTCCCGACCATCCGACCACACCGTCCAACCCGACCGTCCTGCAACTTCCAAACGGCCCGTCCGGAAGAAGGTCGGGATCTCTTCCAGTTGCCTCGAATGATCCGACCAAACCGTCCAACCCTACCGTCTCAGACCCTCCAAATGTTGGTCCCGAATGATCCAACCAAACCGTCCAACCCGACTGTCCTAGAACTTCCAAATGGTCCGTTCGGAAGTTCTAGATCTCCTCTAATTGTCCCGAAACATCAGACCAAACCGTCCAACCCGACCGTCCCGGACCTTCTAAACAGTCCGTCCGGAAGAAGGTCCGGTTCTCCTCTAGTTCTCCCGAACCATCCGACCAAACCATCCAACCCGACCGTCCCGGACCCTCCAAACAGTTGGTCCCGAACCATCCGACCAAACCATCCCACCCGACCGTCTTGACCCTCCAAACTGTTTGGTCTCGAACCATCCGACCAGACAATCCAACCCGACCGTGACGGACCCTCCAAACTGTTGGTCCCGAACCGTCCGACCAAACCGTCCAACCCGACCGTGCTGGACCCTCCAAACTGTTGGTCTCGAACCATCTGACCAAACCGTCCAACCTGACCGTCCCGGGCCCTCCAAAGTTTCGGTCCCAAACCGTCCGACCAAACCGTCCAACTCGACCGTCCCGGACCTTACAACCGGTCCGTTCGGAAGAAGGTCCGGCTCTCGTCTAGTTTGTCCCGAACCATCCGACCAAACCGTCCTACCGATCGTCCCGGAACTTCCAAACGGTCCGTCCGGAAGAAGGTCCGGATCTCCACTAGTTTGTCCCGAACCATCCGACCAAACCGTCCAACCCGACCGTCTCAGACCCTCCAATCCCTCCAAACTGTTGGTCCCAAACCATCTGACCAAACCGTCCAACCCGAACGTCTCAGACCCTCCAAACCCTCCAAACTGTTGGTCCCAAACCATCTGACCAAACCATCCAACCCGACCGTCCCGGACCTTCCATACGGACCGTCCGGAAGAAGGTCAGGCTCTGCTCTAGTTCTACCGAAGCAACCGACGAAACCATCCAACCCGACTGTCCCGGACCCTCCAAACTGTTGGTCCCGAACCATCTGGCAAAACCGACCAACCCGGCCGTCTCGGACCTTCCAAACTGTTGGTCCCAAGCCATCCGACCAAACTATCGAACCCGACCGTCCCGGACCCTCCAAACTGTTGGTCCCGAACCATCCGACCAAACCATCGAACCCGACCGTCCCGGACCCTCCAAACTGTTGGTCCGAACCATCCGACCAAACCGTCCAACCCGGCCGTCTTGGACCCTCCATACTGTTGGTCCGAACCATCCGACCAAACCGTCCAACCCGACCTCCCGGGCCCTCCAAAGTTTCGATCCCAAACCGTCCGACCAAACCGTCCTCCTCGACCGTCCCGGACCTTCCAACCGGTCCGCTCGAAGAAGGTCCGGCTCTTGTCTAGTTGTCCCGAACCATCCGACCAAACCGTCCTACCCGATCGTCCCAGAAATTCCAAACGTCCGTCCGGAAGAAGGTCCGGATCTCCTCTAGTTGTCCCGAACCATCCGAACAAACCGTCCAACCCGACCGTCTCAGACCCTCCAAACCCTCCAACCTGTTGGTCCAAAAGCATCCGACCAAACCGTCCAACCCGACCGTCCCGGACCTTCCAAACGGACCGTCTGGAAGAAGGTCAGGCTCTGCTCTAGTTCTACCGAAGCATCCGACCAAACCATCCAACCCGACTGTCCCGGACCCTCCAAACTGTTGGTCCCGAACCATCTGACTAAACCGACCAACCCGACTGTCTCGGACCCTCCAAACTGTTGGTCCCGAACCATCTGACCAAACCATCCAACCCGACTGTCCCGGACACTCCAAACTGTTGGTCCCAAGCCATCCGACCAAACCGTCCAACCCTACCGTCCCGGACCCTCCAAACTGTTTGTCCCGAATCATCCGACCAAACCCGAACGTCCCGGAAGAACATACAAATGGTCTGTCCGGAAGAAGGACCGGATCTCCTCTAGTCGACCCGAACCATCCGACCAAACCATCCAACCCGACCGTCCCGAAACTTCCAAATGGTCCGTCCTCTAGTTGTCCCGAACCATCCGACCAAACCGTCCAACCCGATCGTCCAGGAACTTCCAAACGGTCCGTCCGGAAGAAGGTCCGGATCTCTTCTAGTTGTCCCGAACCATCCGACCAAACCGTCCAACCTGATCGTCCCGGAACATCCACACGGTCCCGCCCGGAAGAAGGTCCGGATCAACTCTAGTTGTCCCGAACCATCTGACCAAACTGTCCACCCGACCGTCCCGGAACTTCCGAACGGTCCGTCCGGAAGAAGGTCCGGATCTCCTCTAATTTTCCCGAACCATGCAACCAAACCGTCCAACGAAATCGTCCAACCCGACTGTCCTGGAGCATCCATATGGTCCGTCCGGAAGGTCTAGATCTCCTATAATTATCCCAAAACATCCGACCAAACCGTCCAACCCGACCGTCAAGGACCTTCCAAACGGTCCGTCCAACCCGGCCGTCCCGGACCCACCAAACTGTTGGTCCCCGAACCATCCGACCAAAACCGTGCAACCTGACCGTCTTGGCCCCTCCAAACTGTTGGTCCCGAACCATCCGACCAAACCATTCAATCCGACCGTCCCGGGCTCTCCAAACTATTGGTCCCAAACCATCCGACCACACCGTCCAACCCGACCGTCCCGGAACTTCCAAACAGTCCGTCCGGTAGAAGGTCCGGATCTCCTCTAGTTGTCCGGAACCATCCGACTAAACCGTCCAACCCCGACCGTCCCGGATCTTCCAAACGGTCCGTCCAGAAGAAGCTCCGGATCTCCTCTAGTTGTCCTGAACCATCCGACCAAACCGTCCAACCCGACCGTCTCAGACCCTCCAAACCCTCCAAACTGTTGGTCCCAGACCATCTGACCAAACCGTCCAACCCGACCGTTTCAGACCCTCCAAACCCTCCAAACTGTTGGTCCCAAACCATCCAACCCGACTGTCCCGGACCCTCCAAACTGTTGGTCCCAAGCCATCCGACCAAACTGTCCAACCCTACCGTCCCGGACCCTCCAAACTGTTTGTCCCGAATCATCCGACCAAACCCGAACGTCCCGGAAGAACATACAAATGGTCCGTCCGGAAGAAGGACCGGATCTCCTCTAGTCGACCCGAACCATCCGACCAAACCATCCAACCCGACCGTCCCGAAACTTCCAAATGGTCCGTCCTCTAGTTGTCCCGAACCATCCGACCAAACCGTCCAACCCGATCGTCCAGGAACTTCCAAACGGTCCGTCCGGAAGAAGGTCCGGATCTCTTCTAGTTGTCCCGAACCATCCTACCAAACCGTCCAACCTGATCGTCCCGGAACAACCACACGGTCCGCCCGGAAGAAGGTCCGGATCTACTCTAGTTGTCCCGAACCATCCGACCAAACTGTCCAACCTGACCGTCCCGGAACTTCCAAACGGTCCGTCCGGAAGAAGGTCCGGATCTCCTCTAGTTTTCCCGAACCATGCAACCAAACCGTCCAACCAAATCGTCCAACCCGACTGTCCTGGAGCATCCATATGGTCTGTCCGGAAGGTCTAGATCTCCAATAATTATCCCAAAACATCCGACCAAACCGTCCAACCCGACCGTCAAGGACCTTCCAAACGGTCCGTCCAACCCGACCGTCCCGGACCCACCAAACTGTTGGTCCCGAACCATCCGACCAAACCGTCCAACCCTACCGTCCCGGACCCTCCGAACTGTTTGTCCCGAATCATCCGACCAAATCATGCAACCCGACCGTCTCGGACCCTCCAAACTGTTGGTCCCGAATCATCCGACCAAATCGTCCAACCCGACCGTCTCAGACGCTCCAAACTGTTGGTCCCGAACCATCCGACCAGACCCGAACGTCCCGGAAGAACATACAAATGGTCCGTCCGGAAGAAGGACCGGATCTCCTCTAGTCGACCCGAACCATCCGACCAAACCATCCAACCCGACCGTCCCGAAACTTCCAAATGGTCCGTCCTCTAGTTGTCCCGAACCATCCGACCAAACCGTCCAACCCGATCGTCCAGGAACTTCCAAACGGTCCGTCCGGAAGAAGGTCCGGATCTCTTCTAGTTGTCCCGAACCATCCGACCAAACCGTCCAACCTGATCGTCCCGGAACATCCACACGGTCCGCCCGGAAGAAGGTCCGGATCTACTCTAGTTGTCCCGAACCATCCGACCAAACTGTCCAACCCGACCGTCCCGGAACTTCCAAACGGTCCGTCCGGAAGAAGGTCCGGATCTCCTCTAGTTTTCCCAAACCATGCAACCAAACCGTCCAACCAAATCGTCCAACCCGACTGTCCTGGAGCATCCATATGGTCCGTCCGGAAGGTCTAGATCTCCTATAATTATCCCAAAACATCCGACCAAACCGTCCAACCCGACCGTCAAGGACCTTCCAAACGGTCCGTCCAACCCGACAATCCCGGACCCACCAAACTGTTGGTCCCGAACCATCCGACCAAACCGTGCAACCTGACCGTCTTGGCCCCTCCAAACTGTTGGTCCCGAACCATCCGACCAAACCATTCAATCCGACCGTCCCGGGCTCTCCAAACTATTGGTCCCAAACCATCCGACCACACCGTCCAACCCCGACCGTCCCGGAACTTCCAAACAGTCCGTCCGGTAGAAGGTCCGGATCTCCTCTAGTTGTCCGGAACCATCCGACTAAACCGTCCAACCCGACCGTCCTGGATCTTCCAAACGGTCCGTCCAGAAGAAGGTCCGGATCTCCTCTAGTTGTCCTGAACCATCCGACCAAACCGTCCAACCCGACCGTCTCAGACCCTCCAAACCCTCCAAACTGCTGGTCCCAAACCATCTGACCAAACCGTCCAACCCGACCGTCTCAGACCCTCCAAACCCTCCAAACCATCTGACCAAACCATCCAACCCGACTGTCCCGGACCCTCCAAACTGTTGGTCCCAAGCCATCCGACCAAACCGTCCAACCCTACTGTCCCGGACCCTCCAAACTGTTTGTCCCGAATCATCCGACCAAACCCGAACGTCCCGGAAGAACATACAAATGGTCCGTCCGGAAGAAGGACCGGATCTCCTCTAGTCGACCCGAACCATCCGACCAAACCATCCAACCCGACCGTCCCGAAACTTCCAAATGGTCCGTCCTCTAGTTGTCCCGAACCATCCGACCAAACCGTCCAACCCGATCGTCCAGGAACTTCCAAACGGTCCGTCCGGAAGAAGGTCCGGATCTCTTCTAGTTGTCCCGAACCATCCGACCAAACCGTCCAACCTGATCGTCCCGGAACATCCACACGGTCCGCCCGGAAGAAGGTCCGGATCTACTCTAGTTGTCCCGAACCATCCGACCAAACTGTCCAACCCGACCGTCCCGGAACTTCCAAACGGTCCGTCCGGAAGAAGGTCCGGATCTCCTCTAGTTTTCCCAAACCATGCAACCAAACCGTCCAACCAAATCGTCCAACCCGACTGTCCTGGAGCATCCATATGGTCCGTCCGGAAGGTCTAGATCTCCTATAATTATCCCAAAACATCTGACCAAACCGTCCAACCCGACCGTCAAGGACCTTCCAAACGGTCCGTCCAACCCGACCGTCCCGGACCCACCAAACTGTTGGTCCCGAACCATCCGACCAAACCGTGCAACCTGACCGTCTTGGCCCCTCCAAACTGTTGGTCCCGAACCATCCGACCAAACCATTCAATCCGACCGTCCCGGGCTCTCCAAACTATTGGTCCCAAACCAGCCGACCACACCGTTCAACCCGACCGTCCCGGAACTTCCAAACAGTCCGTCCGGTACAAGGTCCGGATCTCCTCTAGTTGTCCGGAACCATCCGACCAAACCGTCCAACCCGACCGTCCCGGATCTTCCAAACGGTCCGTCCAGAAGAAGGTCCGGATCTCCTCTAGTTCTCCTGTACCATCCGACCAAACCTTCCAACCCGACCGTCTTGGACCCTCCAAATTGTAGGTCACGAACCATCCGACCAAACCGTTCAACCCGACCGTCCCGGGCCCTCTTCCAAACAGTCCGTCCGGAAGAAGGTCCGGATCTCCTCTAGTTGTCCCAAACCATCTGAACAAACCGTCCTACCCGACCGTCCCGGAACTTCCAAACGGTCAGTCCGGAAGAAGGTCCGGACCTCCTCTAGTTGTTCTGAACCATCCGACCAAACCTTCCAACCCGACCGTCCCGAGAGTTCCAAACGGTCCGTCCGGAAGAAGGTCCGGATCTCCTCTAGTTGTCCCGAACCATCCAACTAAACCTTCCAACCAAATCGCCCAACCCGACTGTCCTGGAGCATCCAAATGGTCCGTCCGGAAGGTCTAGATCTCCTCTAATTATCCCAAAACATCCGACCAAACCGTCCAATCCGACCGTCCCGGACCCACCAAACTGTTGGTCCCGAACAATCCGACCAAACAGTCCAACCCGACCATCTCGGACCCTCCAAACTTTTGCTCCCGAACCATCTGACCAAACCGTCCAACCCGACCGTCCCGGAACTTCCAGACGGTCCGTCCGGAAGAAGGTCCGGATCTCCTCTAGGTGTCCCGAACCATCCGACCAAACCATCCAACCTGACTGTCCTAGAACTTCCAAATGCTCCGTCCGGAAGTTCTAGATCTCCTCTAATTGTCCCGAAACATCCGACCAAACCGTTCAAGCCAACCGTCTCGGAACTTCCAAACGGTCCGTACAGAAGAAGGTCCGGATCTCCTCTAGTTGTCCCGAACCATACGACCAAACCGTACAAGACGATCGTCCCGGAACTTCCAAACGGTCCGTCCGGAGGAAGGTCCGGATCTCCTCTAGTTGTCCCGAACCATCCGACCACACCGTCCAAACCCGACCGTCCTGCAACTTCCAAACGGCCCGTCCGGAAGAAGGTCGGGATCTCTTCTAGTTGTCCCGAATGATCCGACCAAACCGTCCAACCCGACCGTCTCAGACCCTCCAAACTGTTGGTCCCGAATGATCCGACCAAACCGTCCAACCCGACTGTCCTAGAACTTCCAAATGGTCCCGTCCGGAAGTTCTAGATCTCCTCTAATTGTCCCGAAACATCAGACCAAACCGTCCAACCCGACCGTCCCGGACCTTCTAAACAGTCCGTCCGGAAGAAGGTCCAGTTCTCCTCTAGTTCTCCCGAACCATCCGACCAAACCATCCAACCCGACCGTCCCGGACCCTCCAAACAGTTGGTCCCGAAAGATCCGACCAAACCATCCCACCCGACCGACTTGGACCCTCCAAACTGTTGGTCTCGAACCATCCGACCAAACCATCTAACCCGACCGTGACGGACCCTCCAAACTGTTGGTCCCGAACCATCCGACCAAACCGTCCAACCCGACCGTGCTGGACCCTCCAAACTGTTGGTCTCGAACCATCCGACCAAACCGTCCAACCCGACCGTCCCGGGCCCTCCAAAGTTTCGGTCCCAAACCGTCCGACCAAACCGTCCAACTCGACCGTCCCGGACCTTCCAACCGGTCCGTTCGGAAGAAGGTCCGGCTCTCGTCTAGTTGTCCCGAACCATCCGACCAAACCGTCCTACCCGATCGTCCCGGAACTTCCAAACGGTCCGTCCGGAAGAAGGTCCGGATCTCCACTAGTTGTCCCGAACCATCCGACCAAACCGTCCAACCCGACCGTCTCAGACCCTCCAAACCCTCCAAACTGTTGGTCCCAAACCATCTGACCAAACCGTCCAACCCGACCGTCTCAGACCCACCAAACCCTCCAAACTGTTGGTCCCAAACCATTTGACCAAACCGTCCAACCCGACCGTCTCAGACCCTCCAAACCCTCCAAACTGTTGGTCCCAAACCATCTGACCAAACCGTCCAACCCGACCGTCCCGGACCTTCCAAACGGACCGTCCGGAAGAAGGTCAGGCTCTGCTCTAGTTCTACCGAAGCAACCGACCAAACCATCCAACCAGACTGTCCCGGACCCTCCAAACTGTTGGTCCCGAACCATCTGACAAAACCGACCAACCCCGGCCGTCTCGGACCTTCCAAACTGTTGGTCCCAAGCCATCCGACCAAATCGTCCGAACCGACCGTCCCGGACCCTCCAAACTGTTTGTCCCGAACCATCCGACCAAACCATCCAACCCGACCGTCTCGGACCCTCCAAACTGTTGGTCCCGAACCATCCGACCAAACCGTCCAACCCGACCGTCTTGGACCCTCCAAACTGTTGGTCTCGAACCATCCGACCAAACCGTCCAACCCAACCGTCCCGGGCCCTCCAAAGTTTCGATCCCAAACCGTCCGACCAAACCGTCCTCTTCGACCGTCCCGGACCTTCCAACCGGTCTGCTCGGAAGAAGGTCCGGATCTCCTCTAGTTGCCCCGAACCATCCGAACAAACCGTCCAACCCGACCGTCTCAGACCATCCAAACACTCCAACCTGTTGGTCCCAAAGCATCCGACCAAACCGTCCAACCCGACCATCCCGGACCTTTCAAACGGACCGTCTGGAAGAAGGTCAGGCTCTGCTCTAGTTCTACCGAAGCATCCGACCAAACCATCCAACCCGACTGTCCCGGACAATCCAAACTGTTGGTCCCGAACCATCTGACTAAACCGACCAACCCGACTGTCTCGGACCCTCCAAACTGTTGGTCCCGAACCATCTGACCAAACCATCCAACCCGACTGTCCCGGACCCTCCAAATTGTTGGTCCCAAGCCATCCGACCAAACCGTCCAACCCTACCGTCCCGGACCCTCCGAACTGTTTGTCCCGAATCATCCGACCAAATCATGCAACCCGACCGTCTCGGACCCTCCAAACTGTTGGTCCTGCACCATCCGACCAAATCGTCCAACCCGACCGTCTCAGACGCTCCAAACTGTTGGTCCCGAACCATCCGACCAAACCCGAACGTCCCGGAAGAACATACAAATGGTCCGTCCGGAAGAAGGACCGGATCTCCTCTAGTCGACCCGAACCATCCGACCAAACCATCCAACCCGATCGTCCCGAAACTTCCAAATGGTCCGTCCTCTAGTTGTCCCGAACCATCCGACCAAACCGTCCAACCCGATCGTCCAGGAACTTCCAAACGGTCCGTCCGGAAGAAGGTCCGGATCTCTTCTAGTTGTCCCGAACCATCCTACCAAACCGTCCAACCTGATCGTCCCGGAACAATCACACGGTCCTTCCGGAAGAAGGTCCGGATCTACTCTAGTTGTCCCGAACCATCCGACCAAACTGTCCAACCTGACCGTCCCGGAACTTCCAACGGTCCGTCCGGAAGAAGGTCCGGATCTCCTCTAGTTTTTCCGAACCATGCAACCAAACCGTCCAACCAAATCGTCCAACCCGACTGTCCTGGAGCATCCATATGGTCTGTCCGGAAGGTCTAGATCTCCAATAATTATCCCAAAACATCCGACCAAACCGTCCAACCCCGACCGTCAAGGACCTTCCAAACGGTCCGTCCAACCCGACTGTCCCGGACCCACCAAACTGTTGGTCCCGAACCATCCGACCAAACCGTGCAACCTGATCGTCTTGGCCCCTCCAAACTGTTGGTCCCGAACCATCCGACCAAACCATTCAATCCGACCGTCCCGGGCTCTCCAAACTATTGGTCCCAAACCATCCGACCACACCGTCCAACCCGACCGTCCCGGAACTTCCAAACAGTCCGTCCGGTAGAAGGTCCGGATCTCCTCTAGTTGTCCGGAACCATCCAACCAAACCGTCCAACCCGACCGTCCCGGATCTTCCAAACGGTCCGTCCAGAAGAAGGTCCGGATCTCCTCTAGTTGTCCTGTACCATCCGACCAAACCGTCCAACCCGACCGTCTTGGACCCTACAAATTGTAGGTCACGAACCATCCGACCAAACCATCCAACCCGACCGTCCCGGGCCCTCTTCCAAACAGTCCGTCCGGAGAAGGTCCGGATCTCCTCTAGTTGTCCCAAACCATCTGAACAAACCGTCCTACCCGACCGTCCTGGAACTTCCAGACGGTCCGTCCGGAAGAAGGTCCGGACCCCCTCTAGTTGTCCCGAACCATCCGACCAAACCATCCAACCCCGACCGTCCCGGGAGTTCCAAACGGTCCGTCCGGAAGAAGGTCCGGATCTCCTCTAGTTGTCCCGAACCATCCAACTAAACCTTCCAACCAATCGCCCAACCCGACTGTCCTGGAGCATCCAAATGGTCCGTCCGGAAGGTCTAGATCTCCTCTAATTATCCCAAAACATCCGTCCAAACCATCCAACCCGACCGTCAATGACCTTCCAAACGGTCCGTCTAACCCGACCGTCCCGGACCCACCAAACTGTTGGTCCCGAACCATCCGACCAAACAGTCCAACCCGACCGTCCCGGACCCACCAAACTGTTGGTCCCGAACCATCCGACCAACCGTCCAACCCAACCGTCCTGGACCCTCCAAATTGTTGGTCCCGAACCATCCGACCAAGCCGTCCCACCCGACCGTCCCGGGCCCTCCAAACTGTTGGTCCCAAACCATCCGACCAAACCGTCCAACCCGACCGTCCCGGACCTTCCAAACGGTCCGTCCAGAAGAAGGTCCGGATCTCCTCTAGTTGTCCCGAGCCATCCGACCAAACCGTCCAACCCGATCGTCCCGGAACTTCCGAACGGTCCGTCCGGAAGAAGGTCCGGATCTCCTCTAGTTGTCCCGAACCATCCGACCAAACCGTCCAACCCGATCGTCCCGGAACTTCCAAACTGTCCGTCCGGAAGAAGGTCCGGATCTCCTCTAGTTGTCCCGAACCGTCCAACCAAACCGGCTAACCCGACCATCTCAGTCCCTCCAAACTGTTGGTGCCGAACCATCCGACCAAACCGTCCAACCCGACTGTCTAGGAACTTCCAGATGGTCCGTCCAGAAGGTCTAGATCTCCTCTAGTTGTCCCAAATCATCCTACCAAACCGTCCAACCCGACCGTCCTGGACCTTCCAAACTGTTGGTCCCGAACCATCCGACCAAACCCATCCAACCCGACCGTCCCGGACCCTCCAAACTGTTGGTCCCGAACCATCTAACCAAACCGTCCAACCCGACCGTCTCAGGCTTTCCAACCAAACAGTCCAACCCGACTATCCTAGAACTTCCAAATGGTCAGGCCGGAAGTTCTAGACCTCCTCTAATTGTCCCGAAACATCCGACCAAACCGTCCAACCTGACCGTCCCGGACCTTCCAAATGGTCTGTCGGGAAGAAGGTCCGGTTCTCCTCTAGCTCTCCCGAACCATCCGACCAAACCATCCAACCCGGCCATCTCGGACCCTCCAAACTGTTGGTCCCGAACGATCTGACCAAACCGTCCAACCCGACCGTCTTGGACCCTCCAAACTTTTTGTCCCAAACCATCCGACCAAACCGTCCAACCCGATCGTCCCCGAAGTTCCAAACGGTCCGTCCGGAAGAAGGTCCGGATCTCCTCTAGTTGTCCCGAACCATCCGACCAAACCATCCAACCCGACCGCCCCGGACCAACCAAACTGTTGGTCCCGAACCGTCTGACTAAACTGACAACCCGGCCGTCTCGGACCCCCCCAACCTGTTGGTCCCAAACCATCCGACCAAACCGTCCAACCCGACCGTCCCGCACCCTCGAAACTGTTTGTCCCGCATCATCCGACCAAATCATGCAACCCGACCGTCTCGGACCCCCCAAACTGTTGCTCCCGAACCATCCGACCAAATCGTCCAACGGGTCCGTCTCGCACGCTCGAAACTGTTGGTCCCAAACCATCCAACCATACCGTCCAGCCCGATCATCCCGGACCTTCCAAACGGTCCGTCCGGAAGATAAACCGTCCAACCCGATCGTCCCGAAACTTCCGAACCGTCCGTCCGGACGAAGGTCCGAGTCTCTTCGAATTGTCCCAAACCGTCCAACCCGACCCTCTCAGACCCTCCAAACTGTTGGTCCCAAACCATCCGACCAAACCGTCCAACCCGACTGTCCTGGAACTTCCAAATGGTCCCTCCAGAAGTTCTAGATCTCCTCTAATTGTCCCGAAACATCCGACGAAATCGTGCAACCCGACCGTCCCGGAACTTCCAAACGGTCCGTCCAGAAGATGGTCCGGATCTCCTCTAGTTGTCCCGAACCAGCCGACCAAACCGTCCAACCCGACCGTCCCGGAACTTCCAAACGGTCCGTCCGGAAGAAGGCCCGGATTTCCTCTAGTTGTCCCGAACCATCCGACCAAACCGTCCAACCCGATCGTCCCGGAACTTCCAAACGGTCCGTCCGGAAGAAGGTCCGGATCTCCTCTAGTTGTCCCGAACCATCCGACCAAACCGTCCAACCCGATCATCCCGGAACTCCAAACGGTCCGTCCGGAAGAAGGCACGGATCTCCTCTAGTTGTCCCGAACCATCCGATCAAACCGTCCAACCCTATCATCCCGGAACTTTCAAACGATCCGTCCGGAAGAAGGTCTGGATCTCCTCTAGTTGTCCTGAAACATCCAACCAAACCAGCCAACCCGACTGTCTCAGACCCTACAAACTGCTGGTCCCGAACCATCCGACCAAACCGTCAAACCCGACTGTCCTGGAACTTCCAAATGGTCCGTCCGGAAGGTCTAGATCTCCTCTAATTGTCCCAAATCATCCGAGCAGACCGTCGAACCCGACCGTCCCGGACCTTCCAAACGGTCCGTCCGGAAGAAGGTCCTGTTTTGCTCTAGTTCTCCCGAACCATCCGACCAAACCATCCAACCCGACCGACCCGGGCGCCCCAAACTGTTGGTCCCGAACCATCCGACCACACCGCCCAACCCGACTGTCCTAGAACTTCAAATGGTCTGTCCGAAAGTTCTAGATCTCCTCAAATTGTCCCGAAACATCCGACCAAACCGTCCAAACCCGACCGTCCCGGACCGTGCAAACTGTTGGCCCGAACCATCCGACCAAACCGTCCAACACGACCGTCTTGAACCTTCCAAACTGTTGGTCTCGAACCTTCCGACCAAACCCTCCAACCCGACCTTCCCGGGCCCTCCAAACTTTTGGTCCCGAACCATCCGACCAAACCGTCCAACCCGACCGTCCCGGACCTTCCAAACGGTCCCGTCCAGAAGATCTAGATCTCCTCTAATTGTCCCGAATCATCCAACCAAACCGTCCAACCCGACCGTACCGGACCTTCCAAACTGTTGGTCCCCAACCATCCGACTAAACCATCCAACCCGATCGTCCCGGAACTTCCAAACGGTCCGTCCGGAAGAAGGTCCGGATCTCCTCTAGTTGTCCTGAACCATCCGACCAACCGTCCAACCCGACCGTCCCGGAACTTCCAAACGGTCCGTCCGGAAGATGGTCCGGATCACGTCTAGTTGTCCCGAACCATCCGACCAAATCGTCCAACCCGATCGTCCCGGAACATCCAAACGGTCCGTCCGGAAGAAGGTCCGGATCTCCTCTAGTTGTCCCGGACCATCTCAAAACCCTCCAAACTGTTGGTCCCGAACCATCCGACCAAAACCGTCAAACCCGACTGTCCTGGAACTTCCAAATGGTCCGTCCGGAAGGTCTAGATCTCCTCTAATTGTCCCAAATCATCCGAGCAGACCGTCGAACCCGGCCGTCCCGGACCTTCCAAACGGTCCGTCCGGAAGAAGGTCCTGTTTTGCTCTAGTTCTCCCGAACCATCCGACCAAACCGTCCAACCCGACCGTCCCGGGCGCCCCAAACTGTTGGTCCCGAACCATCCGACCACACCGCCCAACCCGACTGTCCTAGAACTTCAAATGGTCTGTCCGAAAGTTCTAGATCTCCTCAAATTGTCCCGAAACATGCGACCGAACCGTCCAACCCGACCGTCCCGGACCCTGCAAACTGTTGGCCCGAACCATCCGACCAAACCGTCCAAACCCGACCGTCTTGAACCTTCCAAACTGTTGGTCTCGAACCTTCCGACCAAACCGTCCAACCCGACCATGCCGGGCCCTCCAAACCTTGGTCCCGAACCATCCGACCAAACCGTCCAACCCGACCGTCCCGGACCTCCCAAACGGTCCGTCCAGAAGATCTAGATCTCCTCTAATTGTCCCGAATCATCCTATCAAACCGTCCAACCCGACCGTACCGGACCATCCAAACTGTTGGTCCCCAACCATCCGACTAAACCATCCAACCCGATCGTCCCGGAACTTCCAAACGGTCCGTCCGGAAGAAGGTCGGATCTCCTCTAGTTGTCCTGAACCATCCGACCAAACCGTCCAACCCGACCGTCCCGGAACTTCCAAACGGTCCGTCCGGAAGATGGTCCGGATCACCTCTAGTTGTCCCGAACCATCCGACCAAATCATCCAACCCGATCGTCCCGGAACATCCAAACGGTCCGTCCGGAAGAAGGTCCGGATCTCCTCTAGTTGTCCCGAACCATCTCAAACCCACCAAAACTGTTGGTCCCGAACCATCCGACCAAACGTCCAACCCGACTGTCCTGCAACTTCCAAATGGTCCGTCCCGGAACGTCTAGATCTCCTCTAATTGTCCCAAATCATCTGACCAGACCGTCCAACCCGACCGTCCCGGACCTTCCAAACGGTCCGTCATGGTTTGGTCGGAAGGTTTGGGAGAACTTGAGGAGAAACCGGACCTCGTCAGTTCTCCCAAACCATCCCGACCAAACCATCCATCCCGACCGTCCCGGACCGTGCAAACTGATGGTCCCGAACCGTCCGACCAAACCGTTCAAACCCGACCATCTTGGACCCTCCAAACTGTTGGTCCCAAACAATCCGACCAAACCGTCCAATCGACCGTCCCGGGCCCTCCAAACTGTTGGGTCCCGAACCATCCCGACGAAACCGTCCAACCCGACTGTCCTAGAACTTCAAATGGTCCGTCCCGACGGTCCTGATCTCCTCTAGTTGTCCCCGAACCATCCAACCAAACCGTCCAACGCGACCCGTCCCGGACCTTCCAAACGGTCTGTCCGGAAGAAGGTCCGGCTCTCCTCTAGTTCTCCCGAACCATCTGACCAAACCTTCCAACCCGACCGTCTCGGACCCTCGAAACTGTTGGTCCCGAACCTTCCGAGCAAACCGTCCAGCCCGATCGTCCCGGGCCCTCCAATCTTTTGGTCCCAAACCATCCGACCAAACCGTCCAGCCCGACCGTGCCGGACCTTCCAAACGGTCCGTCCGGAAGAAGGTCCGGCTCTCCTCTAGTTGTCCCGAACCATCCGACCCAAACAATCCAACCCGACCGTCCCGAACCGTCCGAACTGTTGGTCCCGAACCATCAGACCAAACCGTCCAACCCGACCATCTTGGACCCTCCAAACTGTTGGTGCCGAACCATCGACCAAACCGTCCAACCCGACCGTCCCGGGCCCTCCAAACTGTTGGTCCCAAACCATCGGACCAAACTATCCGTCAAGACTATCCCGGACCTTCCAAACGGTCCGTCCAGAAGAAGGTCCGGATCTCCTCTAGTTGTCCCGAACCATCCGACCAAGCCGTCCAACCCGATCGTCCCGGAACTTCCAAACGGTCCGTCCGGAAGAAGGCCCGGATCTCCTCTAGTTGTCCCGAACCATCCGACCAAACCGACCAACCCGATCGTCCCGGAACTTCCAAACGGTCCGTCCGGAAGAAGGTCCGGATCTCCTCTAGTTGTCCCGAACCATCCGACCAAACCGTCCAACTCGATCGTCCCGGAACTTCCAAACGGTCCGTCCGGAAGAAGGCCGGATCTCCTCTAGTTGTCCCGAACCATCCGATCAACCGTCCAACCCTATCATCCTGGAACTTTCAAACGATCCGTCCGGAAGAAGGCCTGGATCTCCTCTAGTTGTCCTGAAACATCCAACCAAACCAGCCAACCCGACTGTCTCAGACCCTACAAACTGCTGGTCCCGAACCATCCGACCAAACAGTCAAACCCGACTGTCCTGGAAGTTCCAAATGGTTCGTCCGGAAGGTCTAGATCTCCTCTAATTGTCCCAAATCATCCGAGCAGACCGTCGAACCCGACCGTCCCGGACCTTCCAAACGGTCCGTCCGGAAGACGGTCCGGTTTTGCTCTAGTTCTCCCGAACCATCCGAACCAAACATCCAACCCGACCGTCCCGGCGCCCCAACTGTTGGTCCCGAACCATCCGACCACACCGCCCAACCCGACTGTCTAGAACTTCAAATAGTCTGTCCGAAAGTTCTAGATCTCCTCAAATTGTCCCGAAACATCCGACCAAACCGTCCAACCCGACCGTCCCGGACCCTACAAACTGTTGGCCCGAACCATCCGACCAAACCGTCCAACCCGACCGTCTTGAACCTTCCAAACTATTGGTCTCGAACCTTCCGACCAAACCGTCCAACCCGACCATCCCGGGCCCTCCAAACCTTTGGTCCCGAACCATCCGATCAAACCGTCCAACCCGACCGTCCCGGACCTTCCAAACGGTCCAATCCGATCATCCCGGAACATCCAAACGGTCCGTCCGGAAGAAGGTCGGGATCTCCTCTAATTGTCCCGAACCATCCAACCAAACCGTCCAACCCGACCACCCCGGACCCTCCGAAATGTTGTTCCCGAACCATCCAACCAAAACCGTCGAACCCGACCGTCCCGGACCCTACAAACTGTTGGTACCGAAATCATCCGACCAAACCGTTCAACCTGACCGTCCCGAAACTTCTAAAAGGTCCGTCCGGAAGATGGTCCTGATCTCCTTTAGTTGTCCCGAACCGTCCGACCAAACTGTCCAACCCGACCGTTCCGGACCTTCCAAACGGTCCGTCCGGAAGAAGGTCCGGTTCTGCTCTAGTTCTCCCGAACCATCCGACCATACCGTCCAACTCGACCATCTCGGACTGTGCAAACTGTTGGTCCCTAACCATCCGACCAAACCATCCAACCCGATTGTCCCAGAACATCCAAACGGTCCGTCCGGAAGAAGGTCCGTATCTCCTTTAGTTGTCCCGAACCATCCGACCAAACCGTCCAACCCGATCGTCCCGGAATATCCAAACGGTCCGTCCGGAAGAAGGTCGGGATCTCCTCTAATTGTCCCGAACCATCTGACCAAACCGTCCAACCCGACCACCCCGGACCCTCCAAACTGTTGGTCCCGAACCATCCGACCAAACCGTCAAACCCGACTGTCCTGGAACTTTCAAATGGTCCGTATGGATGGTCTAGATCTCCTGTAATTGTCCCAAACCATCCGACCAAACCATCCAACCCGACCGTCCCGGACCATCCAAACTGTTGGTCCCGAACCATCCGACCAAACCGTCCATCTAGATCTCCTCTAATTGTCCCAAACCATCTGACCAAACCATCCATCCCGACCGTCCCGGACCATCGAAACTGTTGGTCCCGAACCATCCGACCAGACAATCCAGCCCCGACCGTCCCGGACCTTCCAAACGGTCCGTCCGAAAGAAGGTCCGACTCTCCTCTAGTTCTCTCGAATCATCCGACCAAACAATCCAGCCCGACCGTCCCAGACCCTCCAAACTGTTGGTCCCGGAACCTCCGAACTGTTGGTCCCGGACCCTCCGAACTGTTGGACCCGAACCATCCGACCAAACCATCCAACCAGACCGTCTCGGAAACTCCAAATTGTTGGTCCCAAACCGTCCGACGAAACCGTCCAAACCGACCGTCCCGAAACTTCCAAACGGTCCGTCCGGAAGGAGGTCCGGCTCTCCTCTAGTTCTCCCGAACCATCCAACCAATCCGATCGTCTCGGACCCCTCCAAACTTTCAGTCCCGAACCAGCCAACCAAACCGTCCAAACTGACCTCCCGGAACCTCCAAACCTTTGGTCCCGATCCATCCGGCCAAACCATCCAACCCGACCGTCCCGGACCTTCCAAACGGACCGTCCGGAAAAAGGTCCGGTTCTCGTCCAGTTCTTCGGAACCATCCGACCAAACCGTGCAACCCGACCGTCTCGGACCCTCCAAACTGTTGGTCCCAAACCATCCGACCAAACCATCCAACCCGAACGTACCAGAACTTCCAAACGGTCCGTCCGGAAGAAGCTTCGGATCTCCTCTAATTGTCCTGAAGCATCCAACCCAAGCGTCCAACCCAACCGTCTCAGACCCTTCAAACTGTTGGTCCCGAAGCATCCGACCAAACTATCCAACCCCACCGTCCCGGACCCTCCAGACTGTTTGTCCCGAATCAATCGACCAACGGTCCAACCCGACCGTACGGACACTCGAAACTGTTGGTCCCGAACCATCCGAAAAACCGTTGAACCCCGACCGTCTCGGACCCTCCAAACTGTTGGTCCCCGAGCCATCCGACCAAATCGTCGAAGCCGACCGTCCCGGCCCTCCAAACTGTTGGTCCCGAATCATCCGACCAAATCATGCAACCCGACCGTCTCGGACCCTCCAAACTGTTTGTCCAGAACCACCCGACCAACCGTCCTACCCGACCGTCCCAAAACTTCCAAAACGGTCCGTCCGGAAGAAGGTCCTGATCTCCTCTAGTTGCCCCGAACCATCCGACCAAGCCGTTCAACTTGACCGTGCCGGACCTTTCAAACGGTCCGTCTGGAAGAAGGTTTGGTTCTCCTCTAGTTCTCCCGTGCCATCCGACCAAACTGTTGGTCCCGAACCATCCGACCAAACTGTTGGTCCCGAACCGTCCGACCCGACTGTCCCGGAACTTCCAAACGGTCCGTCCGAAAGAAGGTCCGGCTCTCCTCTAGTTCTCCCGAATCATCCGACCAAACAATCCAGCCCGACCGTCCCGGAACCTCCAAACTGTTAGTCCCGGACCATCCGACCAAACCGTCCAACCCGACCGTCCCGGGCCCTCCAAACTGTTGGTCCCGAATCATCCGACCAAATCATGCAGCCGACCGTCTCGGACCATCCAAACTGTTTGTCCCGAACCATCCGACCAAACCCTCCACACCCGACCGTCCCGGACCCTCCAAACTGTTGGTCCCGAAACATCCGACCAAACCGTCCAACCTGACTGCCTCGGACCCTCCAAACTGTTGGCCCCGAACCATCCGACCAAACCGTCCAACCCAACCGTTGCGGACCCTCCAAACTGTTGGTCCCGAACCATCCGACCAGACCGTCCAGCCGGACCGTCCGGGGCCGACCAAACTGTTGGTCCCGAACCATCCGACCGTCCCGGACCATCGACACGGTCCGTCCGGAAGAAGGTCCGGCTCTCCTTTAGTTCTCCCGAACCATCCGACCAAACGATCCAAGCCGACCGTCCTAGACCCTCCAGTCTGTTGCTCCCGAACCGTCCGACACAAACCGTCCAACCCGACCGTCTCGGACCCTCCAAACTGTTGGTACCGAACCATCCGAGCCAAACCCTTCAACCCGACCGTCCCTGACCCTCCAAAGTATTGGTCCCGAACGATCCGACCAAACCGTCCAACCCCGACCGTCTTGGACCCTCCAAACTGTTGGTCCCGAACCATCCGACCAAATTGCCCAACCCGACCGTCCCGGACCCTCCAAACTGTTGGTCCCGAATCATCCGACCAAATGATGCAACCCGATCGTCTCGGGCCCTGTAAACTGTTGGTCCCGAACCATCCGACCAAACCGTCTAACCTGACCGTCTTGGACCCTCCAAACTGTTGGTCCCGAACCATCCGACCAAATCGTCCAACCCGAACGTCCCGGACCCTCCAAACTGTTGGTCCCGAATCATCCGACCAAATCATGCAACCCGACCGTCTCGGACCCTCCAAACTGTTGGTCCCGAACCAACCGACAAAACCGTCCAACCCGACCATCCCTGGGCCTCCAAACTGTTTGTCCCGAACCATCCGAACAAACCGTCCAGACCCGACCGTCCCGGACCGTCGAAACGGTCCGTCCGGAAGAAGGTCCAGCTGTCCTCTAGTTCACGCCAAACCATCCGACCAAACCATCCAACTCGACCGTCTGAACCCTCCAAACTGTTGGTCCCGAACCATCCGACCAAATCGTCCAACCACAACCGTCTGGGACCCTCCAAACTCTTGGTCCCGAACCATCCGACCAAACCGTCCAACCAGACCGTCCCGGACCCTCCAAACCGTCGTCCCGAATCAACCGACCAAATCATGCAACCCGACCGTCTCGGACGGTCCAAACTGTTGGTCCCGAACCATCCGACTAAACTGACTGTCCCGGAACATACAAACGGTCCATCCGGAAGAAGGTCCGGAACTCCTCTAGTTGTCCAAACCATCCGACCATACCATCCAACCCGACCGTCCCGAAACTTCCAGACTGTCCGTTCGGAAGAAGGTCCTGATCTCCTCTAATTGTCCCGAACCATCCGACCAAGTCCGACCAAACCCGACCGTGCCGGACCTTCCAAACGGTCCGTCCGGAGAAGGTCCGGTTCTCCTCTAGTTCTCTCGAACCATCTGACCATATCGTCCAACCCGACCGTCACGGACGCTCCAAACTGTTGGTCCCGAAGAATCTGACCAAACCGTCCAACCCGACCGTCCCGGAACATCCAAACGATCCATCCGAAAGAAGGTCCGGATCTCCTCCAGTTGTCCCGAACCATCCAACCAAACCGTCCAACCCGACCGTCTCGGACCGTCCAAACTGTTGGTCCCGAACCATCCGACCAAACCGTCCAACCCGACCGTCTCGGACCTTCCAAACGGTCCGTCGGAAGAAGGTCCAGATCTCCTCTAGTCCCGAACCATCCGACCAAACCGTCCAACCCAACCATCCCGGACCCTACAAACTGTTGGTCCCGAACCATCCAACCGAACCGTCGAACCCGATCGTCCCGGACCTTCCAAACGGTCCGTCCGGAAAAAGGTCCGGGTCTCCTCTAGTTCTCCCGAATCATCCGACCAAACAATCCAACCACGACCGTCCCGGATACTCCAAACTGGTGGTCCCGAACCGTCCGACCAAACCGTCCAACCCGACCGTCTCGGACCCTCCAAACTGTTGGCCCCGAACCATCCGACCAAACCGTCCAAACCGTCCAACCCGACCACCCCGACCCTTCGAACTGTTGGACCCGAACCATCCGGACCAACCATGCAACCCGACCGTCCCGGACCTTCCAAACGGTCCGTCCGTAAGACGGTCCGGTTCTCCTCTAGTTCTCGCCGAACCATCCGGCCAAACCATCCAACCCGACCGTCTCGAACCCTCCAAACTGTTGGTCCCGAACCATCCGACCAAACCGTCCAACCCGACCACCCCGGACCCTTCGAACTGTTGGACCCGAACCATCCGACCAAACCATCCAACCAGACCGTCTCGGACCCTCCAAATTGTTGGTCCCAAACCGTCCGACCAAACCGTCCAAACCGACCGTCCCGAAACATCCAAACGGTCCGTCCGGAAGAAGGTCCGGCTCTCCTCTAGTTCTCCCGAACCATCCGACCAATCCGACCGTCTCGGACCCTCCAAACTTTCGGTCCCGAACCATCCGACCAAACCGTCCAAACTAACCTCCCGGAACGTCCAAACCTTTGGTCCCGATCCATTCGACCAAACCGACCCACCCGACCGTCCCGGACCTTCCGAACGGTCCGTCCGGAAGAAGGTCCGGTTCACCTCTAGTTCTCCCGAACCATCCGACCAAACCGTCCAACCCGACCGTCTCGGACCCTCCAAACTGTTGGTCCCGAAACCATCCGACCAAACCGTCCAACCCGACCGTACCAGAACTTCCAAACGGTTCGTCCGGAAGAAGCTCCGGATCTCCTCCAATTGTCCTGAAGCATCCAACCAAAGCGTCCAACCCAACCGTCTCCGACCCTCCAAACAGTTGGTCCCGAACGTCTCAGACCCTCCAAACAGTTGATCCCGAACCATCCGACCAAAACCGTCCAACCCGACCGTCCCAGACCTTCCAAACGGACCGTCCGGAACAAGGTCCAGCTCTCCTCTAGTTGTCCCGAACCATCCAACCAAACCGTGCAACCCGAACGTCTCAGACCCTCCAAACTGTTGGTCCCGAACCTTCCGACCAAACCGTCCAACCCGACTGTCCTGGAACATCCAAATGGTCCGTCCGGAAGGTCTAGATCTCCTCTAATTTTCCCAAACCATCCGACTTAACCGTCCAACCCGACCGTCTCGGACGCTCCAAACTGTTGGTTCCGAACCATCCGACAAAACCGTCCAACCCAACTGTCTCGGACCCTCCAAATTGTTGGTCCCGAACCATCCGACCAAACCGTCCAACCCGACCATCACGGACCCTCCAAACTGTTTGTCCCGAACCATCCGACCAAACCGTCCAACCTGACCGTCCCGGACCCTCCAAACTGTTTGTCCCGAAGAATCCGACCAAATACTGCAACAAGACCGTCTCGGACCGTCCAAACTGTTGGTCCCGAACCATCCGACCAAACCGTCCAACCCGACCACCCCGGACCCTTCGAACTGTTGGACCTTCCAAAAGGTCCGTCCGTAAGATGGTCCGGTTCTCCTCTAGTTCTCCCGAACCATCCGGCCAAACCATCCAACCCGACCGCCTCGAACCCTCCAAACTGTTGGTCCCGAACCATCCGACCAAACCGTCCAACCCGACCACCCCGGAACCTTCGAACTGTTGGACCCGAACCATCCGACCAAACCATCCAACCAGACCGTCTCGGACCCTCCAAATTGTTGGTCCCAAACCGTCCGACCAAACCGTCCAGACCGACCGTCCTGAAACATCCAAACGGTCCGTCCGGAAGAAGGTCCGGCTCTCCTCTAGTTCTCCCGAACGATCCGACCAATCCGACCGTCTCGGACCCTCCAAACTTTCGGTCCCGAACCATCCGACCAAACCGTCCAAACTGACCTCCCGGAACCTCCAAACCTTTGGTCCCGATCCATTCGGCCAAACCGTCCAACCCGACCGTTCCGGACCTTCCAAACGGTCCGTCCGGAAGAAGGTCCGGTTCACCTCTAGTTCTCCCGAACCATCCGACCGAACCGTCCAACCCGACCGTCTCGGACCCTCCAAACTGTTGGTCCCGAACTATCCGACCAAACCGTCCAACCCGACCGTACCAGAACTTCCAAACGGTCCGTTCGGAAGAAGCTCCGGATCTCCTCTAATTGCCCTGAAGCATCGAACCAAAGCGTCCAACCCAACCGTCTCCGACCCTCCAAACGGTTGGTCCCGAACGTCTCAGACCCTCCAAACAGTTGGTCCCGAACCATCCGACCAAACCGTCCAAGCCGACCGTTCCAGACCTTCCAAACGGACCGTCCGGAAGAAGGTCCGGCTCTCCTCTAGTTGTCCCGAACCATCCAACCAAACCGTGCAACCCGAACGTCTCAGACCCTCCAAACTGTTGGTCCCGAACCTTCCGACCAAACCGTCCAACCCGACTGTCCTGGAACATCCAAATGGTCCGTCCGGAAGGTCTAGATCTCCTTTAGTTGTCCCAAACCATCCGACTTAACCGTCCAACCCGACCGTCTCGGACGCTCCAAACTGTTGGTTCCGAACCATCCGACAAAACCGTCCAACCCAACCGTCTCGGACCCTCCAAATTGTTGGTCCCGAACCATCCGACCAAACCGTCCAACCCGACCATCGCGGACCCTCCAAACTGTTTGTCCCGAACCATCCGACCAAACCGTCCAACCTGACCGTCCCGGACCCTCCAAACTGTTTGTCCCGAGGAATCCGACCAAATACTGCAACAAGACCGTCTCGGACCGTCCAAAACTGTTGGTCTCGAACCATCCGACCAAACCGTCCAACCCGACTGCCTCGGACCCTCCGAACTGTTGGTCCCGAACCATCCGACCAAACCGTCCAACCCAACCCTTGCGGACCGTCCAAACTGTTGGTCCCGAACTATCCGACCAGACCGTCCAGCCGGACCGTCCCGGGCCGACCAAACTGTTGGTCCCGAACCATCCGACCGTCCCGGACCATCGACACGGTCCGTCCGGAAGAAGGTCCGGCTCTCCTCTAGTTCTCCCGAACCATCCGACCAAACGATCCAAGCCGACCGTCCTAGACCCTCCTGTCTGTTGGTCCCATACCATCCGACCAAACCGTCCAACCCGACCGTCTCGGACCCTCCAAACTGTTGGTCCCGAACCATCCGACCAAACCCTCCAACCCGACCGTCCCGGACCCTCCAAACTGTTGGTCCCGAACGATCCGACCAAACCGTCCAACCTGACCGTCTTGGACCCTCCAAACTGTTGGTCCCGAACCATCCGACCAAATCGTCCAACCCGACCAAACGTCTAACCCGACCATCCCGGACCCTCCAAACTGTTGGTCCCGAATCATCCGACCAAATCATGCAACCCGATCGTCTCGGACCCTCTAAACTATTGGTCCCGAACCATCCGACCAAACCGTCTAACCTGACCGTCTCGGACCCTCCAAACTGTTCGTCTCGAACCATCCGACCAAATCGTCCAACCCGACCAAACCGTCCAACCCAACCGTCCCGGACCCTCCAAACTGTTGGTCCCGAACCAACCGACCAAATCATGCAACCCGACCGTCTCGCACCCTCCAAACTGTTGGTCCCAAACCATCCGATCAAACCATCCAACCCGACCGTCTTGGACCCTCCAAACTGTTGGTCCCGAACCATCTGAACAAACCGTCCAACCCAACCGTCTGGGACCCTCCAAACTGGTGGTCCCAAACCATCCGACCAAACCGTCCAACCAGACCGTCCCGGACCCTCCAAACTGTCGGTGCCGAATCAACCGACCAAATCATGCAACCCGACCGTCTCGGACGGTCCAAAACTGTTGGTCCCGAACCATCCGACTAAACCCGACTATCCCGGAACATACAAAACGGTCCGTCCGGATCTCCTCAAGTTGTCCCGAAACATCCGACCAAACTGTCCAACCCGTTGTCCTGGAACTTCCGAACGGTCCGTCCGGAAGAAGGTCCGGAACTCCTCTAGTTGTCCCGAACCATCCGACCAAACCGTCAAAACCCGACCGTCCCGAAACTTCCAAACGGTCCGCTCGGAAGAAGGCCCTGATCTACTCTAGTTGTCCCGAACCATCCGACCAAGCGACATACCCGACCGTGCCGGACCTTCCAAACGGTCCGTCCGGAAGAAGGTCCGGTTCTCCTCTAGTTCTCCCGAACCATCCGACCATACCGTCCAACCCGACCGTCAAGGACGCTCCAAACTGTTGGTCCCGAATAATCTGACCAAACCGTCCAACCCGACCGTCCCGGAACATCCAAACGATCCATCCGAAAGAAGGTCCGGATCTCCTCCAGTTGTCCCGAACCATCCAACCAAACCGTCCAACCCGACCGTCTCGGACCGTCCAAAGTGTTGGTCCCGAACCATCCGACCAAACCGTCCAACCCGACTGTCCTGGAACATCCAAATGGTCCGTCCGGAAGGTCCAAATCTCCTCTAATTGTCCCGAACCATCCGACCAAACCGTCCATCCCGATCATCCCGGACCCTCCAAACTGTTGGTCCCGAACCATCCGACCCAAACCGTCGAACCGATCGTCCCGGACCTTCCGAACGGTCCATCCTGAAAAAGGTCCGGGTCTCCTCTAGTTCTCCCGAATCATCCGACCAAACAATTCAACCCGACCGTCCCGGACCCTCCAAACTGGTGGTCCCGAACCGTCCGACCAAACTGTCCGACCCGACCGTCTCGGACCCTCCAAACTGTTGGCCCCGAATCATCCGACCAAATCGTCCAACCCGACCGTCCCGGACCCTCCAAACTGTCGGTCCCGAATTGTCCGACCAAATCATGCAACCCGACCATCCCGGACCTTCCAAACGGTCCGTCCGTAAGATGGTCCGGTTCTCCTCTAGTTCTCCCGAACTATCCGGCCAAACCATCCAGCCCGACCGTCCCGGACCCTCCAAACTGTTGGTCCCGAACCATCCGACCAAACCGTCAACCCGACCGTCTCGGACCCTCCAAACTGTTGGTCCCGTACCATTCGACCAAACCGTCCAGCCCGACCACCCCGGACCCTTCGAACTGTTGGACCTGAACCATCCGACCAAACCATCCAACCAGACCGTCTCGGACCCTCCAAATTGTTGGTCCCAAACCGTCCAACCAAACCGTCCAAACCAACCATCCCGAAACATCCAAACGGTCTGTCCGGAAGAAGGTCCGGCTCTCCTCTAGTTCTCCCGAACCATCCGACCAAACCGACCGTCTCTGACCCTGCAAACTTTCGGTCCCGAAACCATTCGACCAAACCGTCCAAACTGACCTCCCGGAACCTCCAAACCTTTGGTCCCGATCCATCCGGCCAAACCGTCCAACCGGACTGTCCCGGACCTTCCAAACGGTCCGTCCGGAAGAAGGTCCGGTTCACCTCTAGTTCTCCCGAACCATCCGACCAAACCGTCCAACCCGACCGTCTCGGACCCTCCAAACTGTTGGTCCCGAACCATCCGACCGAACCGTCCAACCCGACCGTACCAGAACTTCCAAACGGTCCGCCCGGAAGAAGCTCCGGATCTCCTCTAATTGTCCTGAAGCATACAACCAAAGCGTCCAACCCAACCGTCTCAGACCCTCCAAACTGTTGGTCCCGAAGCATCCGAACAAACCGTCCAACCCGACCGTCCCGGACCTTCGAAACGGTCTGTCCGGAAGAAGGTCTGGCATTCCTCTAGTTCACCCAAACCATCCAACCAAACCAACCAACCCTACCGTCCCGGACCCTCCAAAATGTTGGTACCGAACCATCCGACCAAACGGTCCAACCCAACCTTCTTGGACCCTCCAAACTGTTGGTCCCAAACCATCCGACCAAACGGTCCAACCCGACCGCCCCGGACCCTCCAGACTGTTTGTCCCGAATCAACCGACCAAATCATGCAACCCGACTGTCTCGGACCCACCAAACTATTGGTCCCGAACCATCCGACCAAATCGTCCAACCCGACCGTCTTGGACGATTGAAACTATTGGTCCCGAACCATCCAACCAAACCCGACTGTCCCGGAACATAGAAACGGTCCGTCCGGAAGAAGGTTCGGATGTCCTCAAGTTGTCCCGAAACATCCGACCAAACCGTCCAACCCGATCGTCCCGGAACTTCCAAACAGTCCGTCTGGAAGAAGGTCCGGATCTCCTCTAGTTATCCAGAACCATGCGACCAAGCCGTACAACCCAACCGTCCCGAAACATCCAAACGGTCCGTCCGGAAGAAGGTCCTGATCTCTCTAGTTGTCCCGAACCATCCGACCAAGCCGTCCGACCCGACCGTGCCGGACCTTCGAAACGGTCCGTCCGGAAGAAGGTCCGGTTCTCCTCAAGTTCTCCCGAACCATCCGACCAAACCGTCCAACCCGACTGTCTCAGAACCTCCAAACTGTTGGTCCCGAACCATCCGACCAAACCGTCCAACCCGACCGTCCCGGAACATCCAAACCATCCGTCCGGAAGATGGTACGAATCTCCTCTAGTTGTTCCGAACAATACAACCAAACCATGCAACCCGAACGTCTCAGACCCTCCTAACTGTTGGTCCCGAACCTTCCGACCAAACCGTCCAAGCCGACTGTCCTGGAACGTCCAAATGGTCCGTCCGGAAGGTCTAGATCTCCTCTAATTGTCCCAAAGCATCCGACCTAACCGTCCAACCCGACCGTCTCGGACCCTCCAAACTGTTGGTTCCGAACCATCCGACCAAACCGTCCAACCCGACCGTCTCGGACCCTTCAAACAGTTGGTCCCGAACCATCTGACCAAACCCTCCAACCCGACCGTCCCAGACCTTCCAAACGGACCGTCCGTAAGAAGGTCCGGCTCTCCTCTAGTTGTCCCGAACCATCCAACCAAACCGTGCAACCCGAACGTCTCAGACCCTCCAAACTGTTGGTCCCGAACCTTCCGACCAAACCGTCCAACCCGACTGTCCTGGAACATCCAAATGGTCCGTCAGGAAAGTCTAGATCTCCTCTAATTGTCCCAAACCATCCGACTTAACCGTCCAACCCGATCGTCTCGGACGCTCCAAACTGTTGGTTCCGAACCATCCGACAAAACCGTCCAACCCAACCATCTCGGACCCTCCAAATTGTTGGTCCCGAACCATCCGACCAAACCGTCCAACCCGACCATCGCGGACCCTCCAAACTGTTTGTCCCGAACCATCCGACCAAACAGTCCAACCCGACCGTCCCGGACCCTCCAAACTGTTGGTCCCGAACCATCCGACCAAACCGTCCAACCCGACCGCCTCGGACCCGCCAAACTATTGGTCCCGAACCATCTGACCAAAACCGTCCAACCCAACCGTTGCGGACCCTCCAAATTGTTGGCCCCGAACCATCCGACCAGACCTTCTAGCCGGACCGTCCCGGGCCGACCAAACTGTTGGTCCCGAACCATCCGACCGTCCTGGACCATCGACACGGTCCGTCCGGAAGAAGGTCCGACTCTCCTCTAGTTCTCCCGAAACATCCGACCAAACGATCCAAGCCGACCGTCCTAGACCCTCCGGTCTGTTGGTCCCGAACCATCCGACCAAACCGTCCAACCCGACCGTCTCGGACCCTCCAAACTGTAGGCCCCGAACCATCCGACCGAACCCTCCAACCCGACCGTCCCGGACCCTCCAAACTGTTGGTCCCGAACGATCCGACCAAACCGTCCAACCTGACCGTCTTGGACCCTCGAAACTGTTGGTCCCGAACCATCCGACCAAATCGTCCAACCCGACCAAACCGTCCAACGCGACCGTCCGGACCCTCCAAACTGTTGGTCCCGAATCATCCGACCAAATCATGCAAACCCGATCGTCTCGGACCCCTTAAACTGTTGGTCCCGAACCATCCGACCAAACCGTCTAACCTGACCGTCTTGGACCCTCCAAACTGTTGGTCCCGAACCATCCGACCAAATCGTCCAACCCGACCAAACCGTCCAACCCAACCGTCCCGGACCCTCCAAACTGGTGGTCCCGAAACATCCGACCAAACCATCCAACCAGACTGTCCCCGGAGCCTCCAAACTGTCGGTCCCGAATCAACCGACCAAATCATGCAACCCGACCGTCTCGGACGGTCCAAAACTGTTGGTCCCGAACCATCCGACTAAACCCGACTATCCCGGAACATACAAACGGTCCGTCCGTAAGAAGGTCCGGATCTCCTCAAGTTGTCCCGAAACATCCGACCAAACCGTCCAACCCGTCCTCCCGGAACATCCGAACGGTCCGTCCGGAAGAACGTCCGGATCTCCTCTAGTTGTCCCGAACCATCCGACCAAACCGTCCAACCCGACCGTCCCGAAACTTCCAAACGGTCCGTTCGGAAGAAGGTCCTGATCTCCTCTAGTTGTCCCGAACCATCCGACCAAGCCGTCCAACCCGACCGTGCCGGACCTTCCAAACGGTCCGTCCGGAAGAAGGACCGGTTCTCCTCTAGTTCTCCCGAACCATCCGACCATACCGTCCAACCCGACCGTCACGGACGCTCCAAACTGTTGGTCCGGAACAATCTGACCAAACCGTCCAAGCCGACCGTCCCGAAACATCCAAACGATCCATCCGAATGAAGGTCCGGATCTCCTCCAGTCGTCCCGAACCATCCAACCAAACCGTCCAACCCGACCGTCTCGGACCGTCCAAACTGTTGGTCCCGAACCATCCGACCAAACCGTCCAACCCGACTGTCCCGGAATTTCCAAATGGTCAGTCCGGAAGGTCCAGATCTCCCCTAATTGTCCCAAACCATCCGACCAAACCGTCCAACCCGACCGTCCCGGACCTTCCAAACTGTCCGTCCGGAAGAAAGTCCGGATCTCCTCCAGTTGTCCCGAACCATCCGACCAAACCGTCCAACTCGACCATCCCAGACCCTCCAAACTGTTGGTCCCGAACCATCCGACCAAACCGTCGAACCCGATCGTCCTGGACATTCCAAACGGTCTGTCCGGAAAAAGGTCCGGGTCTCCTCTAGTTCTCCCGAATCATCCGACCAAACAATCCAACCCGACCGTCCCGGACCCTCCAAGCTGGTGGTCCCGAACCGTCCGACCAAACCGTCCAACCCGACCGTCTCGGACCCTCCAAACTGTTGGCCCCGAACCATCCGACCAAACCGTCCAACCCGACCGTCCCGGACCCTCCAAACTGTCGGTCCCGAATTGTCCGACCAAATCATGCAACCAGACCATCCCGGACCTTCCAAACGGTCCGTCCGTAAGATGGTCCGGTTCTCCTCTAGTTCTCCCGAACCATCCGGCCAAAGCATCCAACCCGACCGTCCCGGACCCTCCAAACTGTAGGTCCCGAACCATCCGACCAAACCGTCCAACCCGACCGTCTCGGACCCTCCAAACTGTTGGTCCCGAACCATCCGACCAAACCGTCCAACCCGACCACCCCGGACCCTTCGAACTGTTGGACCCGAACCATCCGACCAAACCATCCAACCAGACCGTCTCGGACCGTCCAAATTGTTGGTCCCAAACCGTCCGACCAAACCGTCCAAACCAACCGTCCTGAAACATCCAAACGGTCCGTCCGGAAGAAGGTCCGGCTCTCCTGTAGTTCTCCCGAACCATCCAACCAATCCGACCGTCTCGGACCCTCCAAACTTTCGGTCCCGAACCATCCGACCAAACCGTCCAAACTGACCACAAGGAACCTCCAAACCTTTGGCCCCGATCCATCCGGCAAAACCATCCACCCCGACCGTCCCGGACCTTCCAAACGGTCCATCCGAAAGAAGGTCCGGTTCACCTCTGGTTCTCCCGAACCAGCCGACCAAACCGTCCAACCCGACCGTCTCGGACCCTCCAAACTGTTGGTCCCGAACCATCCGACCAAACCGTCCAACCCGACCGTACCAGAACTCCAAACAGTCCGTCCGGAAGAAGCTCCGGATCTCCTCTAATTGTCCTGAAGCATCCAACCAAAGCGTCCAACCCAACCGTCTCAGACCCTCCAAACTGTTGGTCCCGAGGCATCCAAACAAACCGTCCAACCCGACCGTCCCGGACCTTCGAAACGGTCCGTCCGGAAGAAGGTCCGGCTTTCCTCTAGATCACCCAAACCATCCGACCAAACCATCCAACCCTACCGTCCCGGACCCTCCAAAATGTTGGTACCGAACCATCCGACCAAACGGTCCAACCCGACCGTCTTGGATCCTCCAAACTGTTGGTCCGAAAACCATCCGACCAAACGGTCCAACCCGACCGTCCCGGATCCTCCAGACTGTTTGTCCCGAATCAACCGACCAAATCATGCAACCCGACCGTCTCGGACCCTCCAAACTATTGGTCCCGAAACCATCCGACCAAATCGTCCAACCCGACCGTCTCGGACGCTCGAAACTGTGGTCCCGAACCATCCGACCAAACCCGACCGTCTCGGACCCTCCAAACTTTCGGTCCCGAACCATTCGACCCAACCGTCCAAACTGACCTCCCGGAACCTCCAAACCTTTGGTCCCGATCCATCCGGCCAACCGTCCAACCCGACCGTCCCGGACCTTCCAAACGGTCCGTCCAGAAGAAGGTCCGGTTCACCTCTAGTTCTCCCCAACCATCCGACCAAACCGTCCAACCCGACCATCTCGGACCCTACAAACTGTTGGTCCCGAACCATCCGACCAAACCGTCCAACCCGACCGTACCAGAACTTCCAAACGGTCCGTCCGGAAGAAGCTCCGGATCTCCTCTAATTGTCCTGAAGCATCCAACCAAAGCGTCCAACCCAACCGTCTCAGACCCTCCAAACAGTTGGTCCCGAAGCATCCGAACAAACCGTCCAACCCGACCGTCCCGGACCTTCGAAATGGTCCGTCCGGAAGATGGTCCGGCATTCCTCTAGTTCACCCAAACCATCCGACCAAACCATCCAACCCTACCGTCCCGGACCCTCCAAAATGTTGGTACCGAACCATCCGACCAAACGGTCCAACCCAACCTTCTGGGACCCTCCAAACTGTTGGTCCCCAACCATCCGACCAAACGGTCCAACCCGACCGTCCCGGACCCTCCAGACTGTTTGTCCCGAATCAACCGACCAAATCATGCAACCCGACCGTCTCGGACCCTCCAAACTATTGGTCCCGAACCATCCGACCAAATCGTCCAAACCCGACCGTCTCGGACGCTCGAAACTGTTGGTCCCGAACCATCCGACCAAACCCGACTGTCCCGGAACATACAAATGGTCCGTCCGGAAGAAGGTTCGGATGTCCTCAAGTTGTCCCGAAACATCCGACCAAACCGTCCAACCCGATCGTCCCGGAACTTCCAAACGGTCCGTCCGGAAGAAGGTACGGACCTCTTCAAGTTGTCCTGAACCATCCGACCAAGCCGTACAACCCGACCGTCCCGGACCCTCCAAACTGTTGGCCCCGAACCATCCGACCAAACCGTCCAACCCGACCGTCCCGGACCCTCCAAACTGTCGGTCCCGAATTGTCCGACCAAATCATGCAACCAGATCGTCCCGGACCTTCCAAACCGTCCGTCCGTAAGATGGTCCGGTTCTCCTCTAGTTCTCCCGAACCATCCGGCCAAACCATCCAACCCGACCGTCCCAGACCCTCCAGTCTGTTGGTCCCGAACCATCCGACCAAACCGTCCAACCCGACCGTCCCAGACCCTCCAGTCTGTTGGTCCCGAACCATCCGACCAAAACGTCCAACCCGACCGTCCCGGACCCTCCAAATTGTTGGTCCCGAACGATCCGACCAAAACCGTCCAACCCGACCGTCTTGGACCCTCCAAACTGTTGGTCCCGAACCATCCGACCAAACCGTCCAACCCGACCGTCTCGGACCCTCCAAACTGTTGGTCCCGAACCATCCGACCAAACCGTCCAACCCGACCACCCCGGACCCTTCGAACTGTTGGACCCGAACCATCCGACCAAACCATCCAACCAGACCGTCTCGGACCCTCCAAATTGTTGGTCCCAAAACCGTTCGACCAAAGCGTCCAAACTAACCGTCCCGAAACATCCAAACGGTCCGTCCGGAAGAAGGTCCGGCACTCCTGTAGTTCTCCCGAACCATCCCACCAATCCGACCGTCTCGGACCCTCCAAACTTTCGGTCCCGAACCATCCGACCAAACCGTCCAAACTGACCTCAAGGAACCTCCAAACCTTTGGCCCCGATCCATCCGGCAAAACCGTCCAACCGACCGTCCCGGACCTTCCAAACGGTCGATCCGGAAGAAGGTCCGGTTCACCTCTAGTTCTCCCGAACCATCCGACCAAACCGTCCAACCCGACCGTCTCGGACCCTCCAAACTGTTGGTCCCGAACCATCCGACCAAACCGTCCAACCCGACCGTACCAGAACTTCCAAACAGTCCGTCCGGAAGAAGCTCCGGATCTCCTCTAATTGTCCTGAAGCATCCAACCAAAGCGTCCAACCCAACCGTCTCAGACCCTCCAAACTGTTGGTCCCGAGGCATCCGAACAAACCGTCCAACCCGACCGTCCCGGACCTTCGAAACGGTCCGTCCGGAAGAAGGTCCGGCTTTCCTCTAGATCACCCAAAACCATCCGACCAAACCATCCAACCCTACCGTCCCGGACCCTCCAAAATGTTGGTACCGAACCATCCGACCAAACGGTCCCAACCCGACCGTCTTGGATCCTCCAAACTGTTGGTCCGAAACCATCCGACCAAACGGTCCAACCCGACCGTCCCGGATCCTCCAGACTGTTTGTCCCGAATCAACCGACCAAATCATGCAACCCGACCGTCTCGGACCCTCCAAACTATTGGTCCCGAACCATCCGACCAAATCGTCCAACCCGACCGTCTCGGACGCTCGAAACTGTTGGTCCCGAACCATCCGACCAAACCCGACTGTCCCGGAACATACAAACGGTCCGTCCGGAAGAAGGTCCTGATCTCCTCTAGTTGTCCCGAACCATCCGACCAAGCCGTCCGACCCGACCGTGCCGGACCTTCAAAACGGTCCGTCCGGAAGAAGGTCTGGTTCTCCTCTAGTTCTCCCGAACCATCCGACCAAACCGTCCAACCCGACTGTCTCGGAACCTCCAAACTGTTCGTCCCGAACCATCCGAGCAAACCGTCCAACCCGACCGTCCCGGAACATCCAAACCATCCGTCCGGAAGATGGTACGAATCTCCTCTAGTTGTTCCGAACAATCCAACCAAACCATGCAACCTGAACGTCTCAGACCCTCCAAACTGTTGGTCCCGAACCTTTCGACCAAACCGTCCAAGCCGACTGTCCTGGAACGTCCAAATGGTCCGTCCGGAAGGTCTAGATCTCCTCTAATTGTCCCAAAGCATCCGACCTAACCGTCCAACCCGACTGTCTCGGACCCTCCAAACTGTTGGTTCCGAACCATCCGACCAAACCGTCCAACCCGACCGTCTCGGACCCTCCAAACAGTTGGTTCCGAACCATCCGACAAAACCGTCCAACCCGACCGTCCCAGACCTTCCAAACGGACCGTCCGGAAGAAGGTCCGGCTCTCCTCTCGTTGTCCCGAACCATCCAACCAAACCGTGCAACCCGAACGTCTCAGACCCTCAAAACTGTTGGTCCCAAACCTTCCGACCAAACCGTCCAACCCGACTGTCCTGGAACATCCAAATGGTCCGTCCGGAAGGTCTAGATCTCCCTAATTGTCCCAAACCATCCGACTTAACCGTCCAACCCGACCGTCTCGGACGCTCCAAACTGTTGGTTCCGAACCATCCGACAAAACCGTCCAACCCAACTGTCTCGGACCCTCCAAACTGTTGGTTCCGAACCATCCGACAAAACCGTCCAACCCAACTGTCTCGGACGCTCCAAACTGTTGGTTCCGAACCATCCGACAAAACCGTCCAACCCGACTATCCTGGAACTTCCAAATGGTCCGTCCAGAAGTTCTTAATCTCCTCAAATTGTCCCGAAACATCCGACCAAACCGTCCAAAACCGACCGTCCCGGAACCTCCAAACTGTTGGTCCCGAACCATCCGATCAAATCATCCAACCCGACCGTCTCAGACCCTCCGAACTGTTGGTCCAAAACCGTCCGACAAGACCCGACCGTCCCAGCACATACAAACGGTCTGTCCGGAAGAAGGTCCGGATCTCCTCTAGTTGTCCCGAACCATCCGACCAGACCGTCCAACCCGACCACCCCGGACCCTACGAACTGTTGGACCCGAATCATCCGACCAAACCATCCAACCAGACCGTCTCGGACCCTCCAAATTGTTGGTCCCAAACCGTCCGACCAAACCGTCCAAACCGACCGTCCCGAAAATTCCAAACGGTGCGTCCGGAAGAAGGTCCGGCTCTCCTCTAGTTCTCCCGAACCATCCGACTAATCCGACCGTCTCGGACCCTCCAAACTTTTGGTCCCGAACCATCCGACCAACGAGTCCAAACTGACCTCCCGGAACCTCCAAACCTTTGGTCCCTATCCATCCGGCCAAACCGTCCAACCCGACCGTCCCGGACCTTCCAAACGGTCCGACCGGAAGAAGGTCCGGTTCGTGTCTAGTTCTCCCGAACCATCCGACCAAAACCGTCCAACCCGACCATACCAGAACTTCCCAACGGTCCGTCCGGAAGAAGTTCCGGACCTCCTCTAATTGTCCTGAAGCATCCGACCAAACCGTCCAACCCGACCGGCCCAGACCTTCCAAACGGGACCGCCCGGAAGAAGGTCCGGCTCTCCTCTAGTTGTCCCGAACCATCCAACCGAACCGTGCAACCCGAACGTCTCAGACCCACCAAACTGTTGGTCCCGAACCTTCCGACCAAACCGTCCAACCCGACTGTCCTGGAACATCCAAATGGTCCTTCCGGAAGGTCTAGATCTCCTCTAATTGTCCCAAACCATCCGACTTAACCGTCCAACCCGACCGTCTCGGAAGCTCCAAACTGTTGGTTCCGAACCATCCGACAAAACCGTCCAACCCAACCGTCTCGGACCCTCCAAACTGTTGGTCCCGAACCATCCGACCAAAACCGTCCAACCCGACCATCGCGGACCCTCCAAACTGTTTGTCCCGAACCATCCGACCAAACCGTGTAACCTGACCGTCTTGGACCCTCCAAACTGTTGGTCCCGAACCATCCGACCAAATCGTCCAACCCGACCAAACTGTCCAACCCAATCGTCCCGGACCCTCCAAACTGTTGGTCCCGAATCATCCGACCAAATCATGCAACCCGACCGTCTCGGACCCTCCAAACTGTTGCTCCCGAACCATCCGAACAAATCGTCCAACCCGACCATCTCGGAAGCTCCAAACTATTGGTCCCGAACCATCTGACCAAACCCAACCGTTCCGGAACATACAAACAGTCCGTCCGGAAGAAGGTCCAGATCTCCTCTAGTTGTCCCGAACCATCCGGCCAAACCATCCAACCCGACCGTCCCGGACCGTCCGAACTGTTGGTCCCGAACCATCCAACCAAACCGTCCAACCCGATCGTCCCGGAACTTCCAAACGGTCCGTCCAGAAGAAGGTCCTGATCTCCTCTAGTTGTACCGAACCGTCCGACCAAACTGTCCAACCCGACCGTCCCGGACCTTCCGAACAGTCCGTCCGGAAGAAGGTCCGGTTCTCCTCTAGTCGTCCAGAACCATCCAACCAAACCATCCAACCCGACCGTCTCAGACAATCCAAACTGTTGGTCCCGAACCATCCGACCAAATCGTCCAACCCGACCATCTCGGACGGTCCAAACTGCTGTTCCCGAAACATCCAACCAAACCCGACTGTCCCGGAACATACAAATGGTCTGTACGGAAGAGGGTCCGGATCTCCTCTAGTTGTCCCGAGACATACGACCAAACCGTCCAACCCGACCGTCCCGAAACTTCCAAACGGTCCGTTATGAAGAAGGTCCTGATCTCCTCTAGTTGTCCCGAATCATCCGACCAAGCCGTCCAACCCGACCGTGCCGGACATTCCAAACGGTCCGTCTGGAAGAAGGTTCGGTTCTCCTCTAGTTCTCCCGAACCATCCGACCAAACCGTCCAACCCGACCGTCACGGACCCTCCAAACTGTTGGTCCCGAACAATCTGACCAAACCGTCCAACCCGACCGTCTCGGAACTTCCAAACGGTCCGTCCGAAAGAAGGTCCGGATCTCCTCCAGTTGTCCCGAACCATCCAACCAAACCATCCAACCCGATCGTCTCAGACCCTCCAAACTGTTGGTCCCGAACCATCCGACCAAACCGTCCAACCCGACTGTCCCGGAACTACCAAATAGTCCGTCCGGAACGTCAAGATCTCCTCTAGTTGTCCCAAACCATCCGACCTAACCGTCCAACCCGACCGTCCCGGACCCTCGAAACCGTTGGTCCTGAACCATCTGACCAAACTGTCCAACCCGACTGTCCTGCAACTTCCAAATGGTCCGTCCGGAAGGTCCAGATCTCCTCTAATTGTCCCAAACCATCCGACCAAACCGTCCAACCCGACCGTCCTGGACCATCCAAACGGTCCGTCAGAAAGAAGGTTCAGATCTCCTCTAGTTGTCCCGAACCATCCGACCAATCCGTCCAACCCGACCATCCCGGACCATCCAAACTGTTGGTCCCGAATTGTCCGACCAAATCATGCAACCCGACCGTCCCGGACCGTCCAAACTATTGGTCCCGAACCATCCGACCAAACAGTCCAACCCGACCATCTCAGACCCACCAAACTGTTGGTCCTGAACCATTCGACCAAATCGTTCAACCCGACCGTCTCGGAGGCTCCAAACTGTTGGTCTCGAACAATCCGACCAAACCCGACCGTCCCGGAACATACAAACGGTCCGTCCAGAAGAAGGTCCGGATCTCCACTAGTTGTCCCAAACCATCCGACCAAACCGTCCAACCCGACCGTCCCGGACCGTCCAAACTGTTGGTCCCGAACCATCCGACCAAACCATCCAACCCGACCATGTTGGACCCTCCAAACTGTTTGTCCCGAACCATCCGAACAAATCGTCCAACCCGACCATCTCGGAAGCTCCAAACTGTTGGTCCCAAACCATCCGACCAAATCGTCCAACCCGACCGTCTCGGATGCTCCAAACTGTTGGTCTCGAACAATCCGACCAAACCCGACCGTCCCGGAACATACAAACGGTACGTCCGGAAGAAGGTCCGGATCTCCACTAGTTGTCCCAAACCATCCGACCAAACCATCCAACCCGACCATGTCGGACCCTCCAAATTGTTTGTCCCGAACCATCCGACCAAATCGTCCAACCCGACCGTCTCGGACGCTCCAAACTATTGGTCTCGAACAATCCGACCAAACCCGACCGTCCAGGAACATACAAACGGTCCGTCCAGAAGAAGGTCCGGATCTCCTCTAGTTGTCCCGAACCATCCGACCAAAACCATCCAACCCGACCGTCCCGGACCGTCCAAACTGTTGGTCCCGAACCACCCGAGCAAACCGTCCAACCCGACCGTGCTGGACCCTCCAAACAGTTGGTCCCGAATCGTCCGACCAAATTATGCAACCCGATCGTCTCGGACCCTCTAAACAGTTGGTCCCGAACCATCCGACCAAACCGTCCAACCTGACCGTCTTGGACCCTCCAAACTGTTGGTCCCGAACCATCCGACCAAATCGTCCAACCCGACCAAACCGTCCAACCCAACCGTCCCGGACCCTCCAAACTGTTGGTCCCGAATCATCCGACAAAATCATGCAACCCGACCGTCTCGGACCCTCCAAACTGTTGCTCCCGAACCATCCGAACAAATCGACCAACCCGACCATCTCGGAAGTTCCAAACTGTTGGTCCCGAACCATCCGACCAAATCATGCAACATGACCGTCTCGGACCGTCCAAACTATTGGTCCCGAACCATCCGACCAAACCGTCCAACCCGACCATCTCGGACCCACCAAACTGTTGGTCCTGAACCATTTGACCAAATCGTCCAACCCGACCGTCTCGGACGCTCCAAACTGTTGGCCTCGAACAATCCGACCAAATCCGACCGTCACGGAACATACAAACGGTCCGTCTGGAAGAAGGTCCGGATCTCCACTAGTTGCCCCGAACCATCCGACCAAACCATCCAACCCGACCGTCCCGGTCCGTCCAAACTGTTGGTCCCGAACCATCCGACCAAACCATCCAACCCGACCATGTCGGACCCTCCAAACTGTTTGTCCCGAACCATCCAACCAAATCGTCCAACCCGACCGTCTCGGACGCTCCAAACTGTTGGTCACGAACAATCTGACCAAACCCGACCGTCCAGAGAACATACAAACGGTCCATCCGGAAGAAGTTCCGGATCTCCTCTAGTTGTCCCGAACCATCCGACCAAACCAACCAACCCGACCGTCCCGAACCGTCCAAACTGTTGGTCCCGAACCACCCGAGCAAACCGTCCAACCCGACCATCTCGGACCCTCCAAACTGTTTGTCCCGAACCATCCGACCAAATCGTCCAACCCGACCGTCTCGGACCCTCGAAATAGTTGGTCCTGAACCATCCGACCAAACAGTCCAACACGACCGTCCCAGACCTTCCAAACGGACCGTCCGGAAGAAGGTCCGGCTCTCCTCTAGTTGTCCTGAACCATCCAACCAAACCGTGCAACCCGAACGTCCCAACCGTCTCGGACCGTCCAAACTGTTGGTCCCGGACCCTCCAAACTGTTGGTCCCGAATCATCCGACCAAATCATGCAACCCGGCCGTCTCGGACCTTCCAAACTGTTCGTCCGAACCATCCGATCAAATCGTCCAACCCGACCGTCATGGACGCTCCAAATTGTTGGTCCCGAACCATACAACCAAACCCGACCGTCTCGGGCCGTCCAAATTGTTGGTCCCGAACCATCCGACCAAACCGTCCAACCCGACCATCCCGAGCCCTCCAAAGTATTGGTGCCCAACCATCCGACCAAATCGTCCAACCTGACCGTCCCGGACCATCCAAACGGTCCGTCCGAAAGAAGGTCCGGCTATCCTCTAGTTGCCCCGAACCATCCGACCAAACTATCCAACCAGACCGTCCCGGATCCTCCAAACTGTTGGTACCGAACCATCCGACCAAACGGTCCAACCCGACCGTCTCGGACCCTCCAAACTGTTGGTCCCGAACCATCCGACCAAACCCGACCGTCCCGGAACATACAGACGATCCGTCGGGAAGAAGGTCCGGATCTCCTCTAGTTGTCCCGAACCATCCGACTCGACCGTCCCGGACCCTCCAAACAGTTGGTCCCGAATCATCCGATGAAATCATGCAACCCGACCGCCTCGGACCCTCCAAACTGTTGTTCCCTAACGATCCGACCAAACCCAACCGTCCCGGAACATACAAACGGTCCGTCTAGAAGAAGTTCCGGATCTCCTCTAGTTCTCCCAAACCAACTGACCAAATCGTCCAACCCGACCGTCTCGGACCCTCCAAACTGTTGGTCCTGAAACATTCGACCAAACCGTCCAACCCGACCATCCCGGAACTTCCAAACGGTTCCGTCCGGAAGAAGGTCCCGATCTCCTCTAGTTGTCCCGAACCATCCAACCTAACCGTGCAACCCGACCGTCTCAGACCCTCCAAACTGTTGGTCCCGAACCATCCGACCAAACCGTCCAACCCGACTGTCCTGGAACGTCCAAATGGTCCGTCCGGAAGTTCTAGATCTCCTCTAATTGTCCCAAACCATCCGACCAAACCGTCCAACCCGACCGTCCCGGACCTTCCAAACGGTCCGTTCGGAAGAAGGTCCGGTTCTCCTCTAGTTCTCCCGAACCATCTGACCAAACCATCCAACCCGACCGTCCCGGACCCACCACAATGTTGGTCCTAAACCATCGGACCAAACCATCCAACCAGCCCGTCTCGGACCCTCCCTGTTGGTCCCGAACCATCCGACCAAACTGTCCAAGCCGACCGTCCCGGAACTTCCAAACGTTCCGTTCAAAAGAAGGTCCGGATCTCCACTAGTTGTACTGAACCACCCAACGAAACCGTCCAACCAAACCGTCCAACCCGACAGTCCGGGAACTTCCAAACGGTCCATCCGGATGAAGGTCCGGCTCTCCTCTAGTTCTCCCGAACCATCCAACCCGACCGTCTCGGGCTGTCCAAATTGTTGGTCCCGAACCATCCGACCAAACCGTCCAACCCGACCATCCCGGGCCCTCCGAAATATTGGTCCCCAACCATCCGACCAAACCGTCCAACCCGACCGTCCCGGACCCTCCAAACGGTCCGTCCGGAAGAAGGTCCGGCTCTCCTCTAGTTCTCCCGAACCATCCGACCAAACCATCCAATCCGACCATCTCGGGCCGTCCAAATTGTTGGTCCCGAACCATCCGACCAAACCGTCCAACCCGACCATGCCGGGCCCTCCAAAGTATTGGTCCCCAACCATCCGACCAAACCGTCCAACCCGACCGTCCCGGACCCTCCAAACGGTCCGTCCGGAAGAAGGTCCGGCTCTCCTCTAGTTCTCCCGAACCATCCGACCAAACCGTCCAACCCGACCTTCCCGGACCCTCCAAACTGTTGGTCCGGAACCATCCGACCAAACCGTCCAACCCGATCTTCTCGGAACCTCCAAACTGTTGGTCCCGAACCATCCGTCCAAATCGTCCAATCAACCAAATCGTCCAACCCGACCATCCCAGACCCTCCAAACTGTTGGTCCCGAATCATCCGTCCAAATCGTCCAATCGACCAAATCGTCCAACCTGACCGTCCCGGACCCTCCAAACTGTTGGTCACGAACCACCCGATCAAATCGTACAACCCGACCGTCTCGGACGCTCCAAACTGTTGGTCCCGAACCATCCGACAAAACCCGACCGTCCCGGAACTTAGAAACGGTCCGTCCGCAAGAAGGTCTGGATCTCCTCTAGTTGTCCCGAACCATCCGACCAAACCGTCCAACCCGACCGTCCCGAACCTTCGAAACGGTCCGTCCGGAAGAATGTCCGGTTCTCCTCTAGTTCTCCCAAACCCTCCCCGACCAAACTATCCAACCCGACCGTCCCGGACCCTCCAAACTGTTGGTCCCGAACCATCCGACCGAATCGTCCAACCCGACCGTCTCGGACCCTCCAAAGTGTTGGTCCCGAACCATCCGACCAAACCCGACCATCCCGGAACATACAAATGGTCCGTCCGGAAGAAGGTTCGGTTCTCCTCCCTGTTGGTCCCGATCCATCCGACCAAACCGTCCAACCCGACCGTCTCGGACCATCCAAAATGTTGGTCCCGAAGCATCCGACCAAACCGTCCATGCCGACCGTCCCGGACCCTCCAAACTGCTGGTCCCGAATCATCCGACCAAATCACGCAACCCGACCGTCTCGGACCTTCCAAACTGTTCGTCCGAACCATCCGATCAAATAGTCCAACCCGACCGTCTTGGACGCTCCAAATTGTTGGTCCCGAACCATACGCCCAAACCCGACCGTCTCGGGCCGTCCAAATTGTTGGTCCCGAAACATCCGACCAAACTGTCCAACCCGACCATCCCGGGCCCTCCAAAGTATTGGTCCCCAACCATCCGACCAAACCGTCCAACCCGACCGTCCCGGACCCTCCAAACGGTGCGTCCGGAAGCAGGTCCGGCTCTCCTCTAGGTCTCCCGAACCATCCGACCAAATTATCCAACCCGACCGTCCCGGATCCTCCAAACTATTGGTCCCGAGCCATCCGACCAAACGTCCAACCCGGCTGTCTTAGACCCCCAAACTGTTGGTCCCGAACCATCCGACCAAACCCGACCGTCCCGGAACATACAAACGGTCCGTCGGGAAGAAGGTCCGGATCTCCTCTAGTTGTCCCGAACCATACGACCAAACCGTCTAACCCGACCGTCCCGAACCTTCGAAACGGTCCGTCCGGAAGAATGTCCGGTTCTCCTCTAGTTCTCCCGAACCATCCGACCAAACTATCCAACCCGACCGTCCCGGGCCCTCCAAACTGTTGGTCCCCAACCATCCGACCAAACCGTCCAACCCGACCGTCCCGGACCCTCCAAACGGTCCGTCCGGAAGAAGGTCTGGCTCTCCTCTAGTTCTCCCGATCCATCCGACCAAACCATCCAACCCGACCGTCTCGGGCCGTCCAAATTGTTGGTCCCGAACCATCCGACCAAACCGTCCAACCCGACCATCCCGGGCCCTCCAAAGTATTGGTCCCCAACCATCCAACCAAACCGTCCAACCGGACCGTCCCGGACCCTCCGAACGGTCCGTCCGGAAGAATGTCCGGCTCTCCTCTAGTTCTCCCGAACCATCCGACCAAACCATCCAACCCGACCGTCTCGGGCCGTCCAAATTGTTGGTCCCGAACCATCCGACCAAACCGTCCAACCCGACCATCCCGGGCCCTCCAAAGTATTGGTCCCCAACCAGCCGACCAAACCGTCCAACCCGACCGACCCGGACCCTCCAAACGGTCTGTCCGGAAGAAGGTCCGGATCTCCTCTAGTTGTCCCGAACAATCCGACCAAACCGTCCAACCCGACCGTCCCGAACACTCCAAACTGTTGGTCCGGAACCATCCGACCAAACCGTCCAACCCGATCTTCTCGGAACCTCCAAACTGTTGGTCCCGAACCATCCGTCCAAATCGTCCAATCGACCAAATCGTCCAACCCGACCGTCCCGGACCCTCCAAACTGTTGGTCCCGAATCATCCGTTCAAATCGTTCAATCGACCAAATCGTCCAACCTGACCATCCCGGACCCTCCAAACTGTTGGTCACGAAGCACCCGATCAAATCGTACAACCCGACCGTCTCGGACACTCCAAACTGTTGGTCCCGAACCATCCGACAAAACCCGACCGTCCCGGACCCTCCAAACGGTCCGTCCGGAAGAAGGTCCGGCTCTCCTCTGGTTCTCCCGAACCATCCGACCAAACCATCCAACCCGACCGTCCCGGACCCACCACACTGTTGGTCCTGAACCATCGGACCAAACCATCCAACCCGCCCGTCTCGGACCCTCCCTGTTGGTCCCGAACCATCCGACCAAACTGTCCAACCCGACCGTCCCGGAACTTCCAAAAGCTCCGTTCAAAAGAAGGTCCGGATCTCCACTAGTTGTCCTGAACCACCCAACCAAACCATCCGACCAAACCGTCCAATCCGACTGTCCGGGAACTTCCAAACGGTCCATCCGGATGAAGGTCCGGCTCTCCTCTAGTGCTCCCGAACCATCCGACCAAACCATCCATCCCGACCGTCTCGGGCTGTCCAAATTGTTGGTCCCGAACCATCCGACCAAACCGTCCAACCCGACCATCCCGGGCCCTCCAAAGTATTGGTCCCCAACCATCCGACCAAACCGTCCAACCCGACCGTCCCGGACCCTCCAAACGGTCCGTCCGGAAGAAGGTCCGGCTCCCCTCTAGTTCTCCCGAACCATCCGACCAAACCATCCAATCCGACCATCTCGGGCCGTCCAAATTGTTGGTCCCGAACCATCCGACCAAACCGTCCAACCCGATCATCCCGGACCCTCCAAAGTATTGGTCCCCAACCATCCGACCAAACCGTCCAACCCGACCATCCCGGACCCTCCAAACGGTCCGCCCAGAAGAAGGTCCGGCTCTCCCCTAGTTCTCCCGAACCATTCGACCAAACCGTCCAACCCGACTGTCCCGGACCCTCCAAACTGTTGGTCCGGAACCATCCGACCAAACCATCCAACCCGATCTTCTCGGAACCTCCAAACTGTTGGTCCCGAACCATCCGTCTAAATCGTCTAATCGACCAAATCGTCCAACCCGACCGTCCCGGACCCTCCAAAATGTTGGTCCCGAATCATCCGTCCAAATAATCCAATCGACCAAATCGTCCAACCTGACCGTCCCGGACCCTCCAAACTGTTGGTCACGAACCACCCGATCAAATCGTACAACCCCACCGTCTCGGACGCTCCAAACTGTTGGTCCCGAACCATCCGACAAAACCCGACCGTCCCGGAACATACAAACGGTCCGTCCGGAAGAAGGTCCGGATCTCCTCTAGTTGTCCCGAACCATCCGACCAAACTGTCCAACCCGACCGTCCCGAACCTTCGAAACGGTCCGTCCGGAAGAATGTCCGGTTCTCCTCTAGTTCTCCCTAACCATCCCCGACCAAACTATCCAACCCGACCGTCCCGGACCCTCGAAACTGTTGGTCCCCAACCTTCCGACCGAATCGTCCAACCCGACCGTCTCGGACCCTCCAAAGTGTTGGTCCCGAACCATCCGGCCAAACCCGACCATCCCGGAACATACGAATGGTCCGTCCGGAAGAAGGTCCGGATCTCCTCCCTGTTGGTCCCGATCCATCCGACCAAACCGTCCAACCCGACCGTCTCGGACCATCCAAAATGTTGGTCCCGAAGCATCCGACCAAACCGTCCATGCCGACCGTCCCGGACCCTACAAACTGTTGGTCCCGAATCATCCGACCAAATCATGCAACTCGACCGTCTCGGACCTTCCAAACTGTTCGTCCGAACCATCCGATCAAATCGTCCAACCCGACCGTCTTGGACGTTCCAAATTTTTGGTCCCGAACCATACGACCAAACCCGACCGTCTCGGGCAGTCCAAATTGTTGGTCCCGAAACATCCGACTAAACCGTCCAACCCGACCATCCCGGGCCCTCCAAAGTATTGGTCCCCAACCATCCGACCAAACCGTCCAACCCGACCGTCCCGGACCCTCCAAACGGTGCGTTCGGAAGAAGGTCCGGCTCTCCTCTAGGTCTCCCGAACCATCCGACCAAATTATCCAACCCGACCGTCCCGGATCCTCCAAACTATTGGTCCCGAGCCATCCGACCAAACGTCCAACCCGACCGTCTCAGACCCTCCAAACTGTTGGTCCCGAACCATCCGACCAAACCCGACCGTCCCGGAACATACAAACGGTCCGTCGGGAAGAAGGTCCGGATCTCCTCTAGTTGTCCCGAACCATATTACCAAACCGTCTAACCCGACCGTCCCGAACCTTCGAAACGGTCCGTCCGGAAGAATGTCCGGTTCTCCTCTAGTTCTCCCGAACCATCCGACCAAACTATCCAACCCGACCGTCCCGGACCCTCCAAACTGTTGGTCCCGAACCATCCGACAAAACCGTCCAATCCGACTGTCTCGGTCACTCGAAACTGTTGGTCCAGAACCATACGTCCAAACCCGACCGTCCCGGAACATACAAACGGTCTGTCCGGAAGAAGGTCCGGATCTCCTCTAGTTGTCCCGAACCATCCGACCAAACCGTCCAACCCGACCGTCCCGAACCTTCGAAACGGTCCGTCCGAAAGAATGTCTAGTTCACCTCTTGTTCTCCCGAACCATCCGACCAAACTATCCAACCCGACCGTCCCGGATCCTCCAAACTGTTGGTACCGAACCATCCGACCAAACGGTCCAACCCGACCGTCTCAGACCCTTCAAACTGTTGGTCCCGAACCATCCGACCAAACCGTCCAACCCGACTTTTCTGGAACTTTCAAATGGTCCGGACGGAAGGTTTTAATCTCCTCTAACTGTCCCAAACCATCCGACCAAACCGTCCAACCCGACCGTATCGGACCCTCCAAACTATTGGTCCCGAACCATCCGACGAAACCGTGCAACTCGACCGTCTCGGACCCTCCAAACTGTTGGTCCCGAACCATCCGACCAAACCGTCCAACCGGACCGTCTCGGGCCCTCCACACTGTTGGTCCCGAACCATCCGACCAAACCATCCAACCCGACCGTCCCGGACCTTCCAAACTGTTGGACCCGAATCATCCGACCAAATCATGCAACCCGACGGTCTCGGACCCTCCAAACTGTTGGTCCCGAACCATCCGACCAAATCGTCCAACCCGACCGTCTTGGACGCTCCAAACTGTTGGTCCCGAACAATCCAATCAAACCCGACTGTCTCGGAACATACAAACGGTCCGTCCGGAAGAAGGTCCGGATGTCCTCTAGTTCTCCTGAACCATCTCGGACCCTCCAAACTGTTTGTCCCGAACCGTCCGACCGAATCGTCCAACCCGACCGTCTCGGACGCTCCAAACTGTTGGTCCCGAACAATCCGACCAAACCCGACTGTGTCGGAACATACAGACGGTCTATCCGGAAGAAGGTCCGGCTCTCCTCTAGTTCTCCCGAACCATCCGACCAAGCCATCCAACCCGACCGTCCCGGTCCGTCCAAACTGTTGGTCCCGAACCATCCGACCAAACCGTCCAACCCGACCGTCTCGCACCCTCCAAACTGTTGGTCCCGAACCATCCAACTAAACCATCCAATCCGACCGTCTCGGACCCTCCAAACTATTCATCCCGAAGCATCCGACCAAACCGTCCAATCCAACCGTCCCGGGCCGTCCAAACTTTTAGTCTCGAACTATCTGACCAAACCGTCCAACCCGACCGTCCCGGACCTTCCGAACGGTCCGTCCGAAAGAAGGTCCGGCTCTCCTCTACTTCTCCCGAACCATCTAACCAAACCATCCAACCCGACCGTCCCAGATCCTCCAAACTATTGGTCCCAAACCATCCGTCCAAACAGTCCAACCCGACCGTCTTGGACCCTCGAAACTGTTGGTCCCGAGCCATCCGACCAAACCCGACCGTGCCGGAACATACGAACGGTCCGTCGGGAAGAAGGTCCGGATCTCCTCTAGTTGTCCCGAACCATCCGACCTAACCGTCTAACACAACCGTCCCGAACCTTCGAAACGGTCCGTCCGGAAGAATGTCCGCTTCTCCTCTAGTTCTCCCGAACCATCCGACCAAATTATCCAACCCGACCGTCCCGGACCCTCCAAACTGTTGGTCCCGAACCATCCGACCAAACCGTCCATCCCGACTGTCTCGGACCCTCGAAACTGTTGGTCCAGAACCATCCGACCAAACCCGACCGTCCCGGAACATACAAACGGTCCGTCCGGAAGAAGGTCCGGATCTCCTCTAGTTGTCCCGAACCATCCGACCGAACCGTCCAACCCGACCGTCCCGAACCTTCGAAAACTGTCACACCCTAATTTTCCAAAACCCGAAAATTAGGGCCAACAAAAAAAAATTTGTCGTTAACAATGCCAGCTGAAAATGCACCTAACTAAAACTTTAGTTCAAAGCACGCTGAAGCTAGAAACCCAAAACACGAAAACCTTCGTTCTTGAGTCAATCGATCTTCGTTGGCAAAACCCTAATTTCCCGAAACATCGTCCGACAACACGGACCATTCCGTTTAACCCTTGATTCGATATGTGGTTACTTAATCTTGCATTCCCGCCACAAATGCACCTCCGGCATCCATTCCCCTTTCCTCCCTAGTCGGTGTACCCTAGATCGACAACCGCAGCTGAGTATCCAAACGATACTATTGCATAAATTGAAGCATATACACTCCATGAATCTCCCCCGAATGACACAATTTTCTGCAGGCCATCTCGTCATGTTCCAGCAGGAATATATGCAAGTACATACTGCCTTTGCATATATACACCTCCGCCAAACCCTAACCCCTTCTCCCCGAGCGACGTATCAAAACGGTAACTCGATATCGATACCTCGAGCACCGATATGCTTACGGCACCTTGCCACTGAGTATTCCAAACCAAGCCGAATGGATTCTCGTGAGCCTCCGTATACATTCCGACCCCTACCATACCCCGTAACCCTGGTTTCGAGCTTCCGATTCCCTTCTCTTTATACTGACCCAACTCCTTCCTAAATCCTAGTCGCGAGATCTATCTTTTCCCGATCTTTCCGGAAATTCCGAGAATAAGCGAGGACAAACTGGTATTAGTATCAACTCAAATATGGGATAAAATAAGGACAGTCAGTCCAAGAATATTTAAGTAAGGAAATAGATAAACCTTAGAACAAACAAGAATGTTGCACTGAATCCCTAGGGATATACCTCCAAAATTCCGACAAATTCAACAATAATCACCGCATGTCAGGAACCCGAATGTATAGGAAAATAGGTAAGTCGTGCACAAGCATGAGCTGATCAATATCGAACACCTTCGCTCAAAACATTCCCACGCATGAATCACGGCCGAACTCCACCAAGAAATATTCAAACACCTGGTGACACCCCCTGCCAGCTCACTTCTAGCTTGTTCTTTGCTGCTGCATGCTCCTAATTTGCTAGGGCAACACAAAAGGTCCCAACCGACGCCCCTATACCTCTATTCCATGAGGGCCCAAGCCCCACGCGGGCAGTCACCTCCCTTTCTTCTTCCTCTGTCTCACTCCCTCCCATTCTCCCTCTGTGCACAAGAACACGTGTGCTCTGCTCCAGGAACTCCACGCCAGCTAATCGACGGAAGACCCGGCCTCACCAGCTCATCAGCGCAAGACCCGCCGTGGCCACCGTCGACACGCACCTCAGCCGTGTGCACTGCCTCTGCCCTTATCCTCTTCAACCGAGCTCAAGCAAGCTACTCTCCTGCCCCTGTTTCTTCCCCTTGCTCCCCTGCAGAGACAACCGAGTTTCCAGTAGTGTTCTTTCCAAGTCGAGCACCAGCTGAGCTACCCGAACTCCGGCTGGTTTTCCTCGAGCTCGCCTCGTGCTCCACTCCACGCCGATGGGCTCAACCCGAGCATCTAGGCCGCGCCCCGATGCCGCTAGACCCGCGTGTTCACCGCCGCTTGGACCGGCCCGCCGGACCAGGCCGCTCGCCGGAGTAGCCCGCAACCGCATCCACCTGCCGCTGGTGAGCCATCACCGAAGTCGCCCCACGCCAGCCGTTCCTCTGGTGAGCTGCTGCCGGCCGCACTCGAGCCCGCCACCGGCGCTGCCTTCTATCTCTTTTTTTTCTCTTTTTTCTCTCTCTTTTCTCTTTTCTTTTTTCTTTTCTCTCTTTTTTCTCTCTCTCTTCTTTTTTTCTTTTTTTTCTCTTTTTTTTTCTCTTTTTTTTTCTTTTTTTATCTCTTTTTTTGTTTTTTTTTCTTTTTCTTTTCTTTTGTCCCTTTTTCTTTCTTTTTTTTCTCCTTTTCTTTTTCTTTTTTTTCTTTTCTCTTTCTTTCTCTCTCTTTTTTCTCTTTTTTTCTTTTTTTTCTTTTTTTCTCTTCTTTCCTTTTCTTTCTTCTCTTTTTCTCTTTTTTTTTCTTTTTTCTCTCTCTCTTTTTCTTTTTTTCTCTCTTTTTTTCTTTTCTCTGTTTTTTCTATTTGTCTCTCTCTCTCTTTTCTTCTTTTTTTTCTTTTTTCTTCTTTTTTTTCTCTTTCTTTTCTTTCTTTCTCTCTCTTTTTTTCTCTTTTCTTCTTTTCTCTTTTTCTCTTTTTTTTTCTTTTCTCTTTTCTCTTTCTCCCTTTTTCCTTTCCGCTCACTGGTTTAGCTTGTTGTCCGCATGCTGGTCTTCTCAAGCTATTAACTCACTGGCCACATGTTGCATGTTCGGCAATTTCTTCATTTTCCAGCTCGCCCAACTCTAATTACTGGATAGCTCCTCAATGCACTAATATAATTCTTGCTAAGCGGAAATCAGCAACCCATATAAGCGTTAACTGAACCGTTAGTTAGTCAGTTAGTTAGTTAGCTCGTAGTTAATTAGTTAGCTAGTTAGTGAGTTAGTCAGTAGCTGGATGCGATAAAAGTTAACGTAGCTTCTGAGCTTAGCTATTTGGTGATTCCTATCATGCCACCTGATTTCGCTAGGAACAGCTAGTCCTCTATTAGTAGCTGATTTTCGATCAACCTTCATCAGTGGCAGCTAGGTTTAAGTTTCTCCTTAAAGAATATAATAATAATAATAATGACAATAATAACATATGTTACATGACTGTTGGAAAATCCCCTTAGTTTGAAGCCGACAAGAAAACAAATATATTACCTAGCGATTCGAAGCTTTTCCAGGTTTCAAAAGTCTTCGAGTTAAGTAAGACTAAGAACGAGCTTAGGGTTTAATCTTTAATTGTGAAATAGCAGATACACGTGGTATATGTTAAGTCCAGTGATCCAAGCAATGGCAGTAACGTTGCCTCAGTAGCCCGAGCCGCGCCAATGCCCCTTTTTCCCCGCCATGGCCGCCCGTGGCAACTTCAATTGAACTTTCTTTCCGCCGCGGCAGTTCACGGCAACTACTCCTACCATTTCTTCCGCCGCGGCAGCCCACGACAGGCTACTGTCGCAAACTCCCTTGCCTTGCCATCGGCAACCTTTTTCCCCACCGCGGCAGAACCGCAGCAACCCTGTTATCCCGCCGCAACAGCTGCCGTTACCATTTTCTTCCACCGCGACAGCCGCGACAACTGTCGCAGCTACCATGTCTCTGCCGTGGCAAGCCACCCCTGCCGCGGCAAGCCATTATTGCTGCTATCCTCGGTCATGGACATGAACTGGTAAGGCCACACACTGGTTAGACTGAGTTTTGTTTGTGAAGCTGGGAAATGGGATTAAGGACGTGGGCATGATGTGTCCACAGTGAGCAGTTTGAGCTACAGGCTGTGGTAGCGAGGAAACTGCAGAAGAGGAAAACCTAGCCCGGGCCACGTGGAGGCAGCACGGGTAGGTTGCAAGTATTGTTCGAGGCGGTGGACGGAGCTACCGACCTCTAGTCGGCGTTTGTTCTGCTGGATTGTCCAGCACCGAAAGTCGTCTCAACAGAGACGAACTTGTTTCGAAAATGCTTTTGAATCTACTATTCTGTATTTCGAACAAGAACTTACATCTCCGCACAATTGCAACATAGGTTAGAGCTATTCCTTGATCTATCCCATGCATGAAATATTGCTGTATATTTCCTCCTGTGGGAATAGCTTGCGAGTACATTCCATGTACTCACCTGGCTTGTTGATTGGCCCAGACAAAGGAGATGTCAAGTCTGAAGAAGCTTACGATCGCGAAAGCTAGGGCGTAACCCCAGTCAGTTGCCTGTCGGGTATGGCATACTGATAGGCCACAACTCCGTTGGGTTTCCGCTGCAAGTTTATAGCCGTTGGGCTACAGGTATCAGACTTTCGACCTTAACGGTCCATTTAATTACTTACGCATGTATGACAATGATATACAGGTTAACTCGTGTGGTATCGGCTACATATCCAGGGACCGATACAGTGATCACGATGGGAGTTCCCGGCCTTAAAAAACGGCGGGCGCCACAGAAACGGTCCGTCCGAAAGAATGTCCGGTTCTCCTCCAGTTCTCCCGAACCATCCGACCAAACTATCCAACCCGACCATCCCCGGATCCTCCAAACTGTTGGTACCGAACCATCCGACCAAACGGTCCAACCCGACCGTCTCAGACCCATCAAACTGTTGGTCCCGAACCATCCGACCAAACCGTCCAACCCGACTGTTCTGGAACTTCCAAATGGTCCGGCTGGAATGTTTTGATCTCCTCCAACGTCCCAAACCATCCGACTAAACCGTCCAACCCGATCTTATCGGACCCTCCAAACTGTTGGTCCCGAACCATCCGACAAAACCGTGCAACTCGACCGTCTCGGACCCTCCAAACTGTTGGTCCCCGAACCCATCCGACCAAACCGTCCAACCCGACTGTCTCGGGCCCACCAAACTCTTGGTCCGAACCATTCCGACCAAACCGTCCAACCCGACCGTCCCGGACCTTCCAAACTGTTGGTCCCGAATCATCCAAAAAAACAATCCAACCCGACCGCCCCGTACCCTCCAGACTGTTGGTCCCGGACCATCCGACCAAACCATCCAACCTGACCGTCTCGGACCCTCCACACTGTTGGTCCCGAACCATCCAACAAACCGTCCAACCCACGACCGTCCCGGACCTTCCAAACTGTTGGTCCCGAATCATCCGACCAAATCATGCAACCCGACCGTCTCGGCCCTACAAACTGTTGGTGCCGAACCATCCGTCCAAATCGTCCAACCCGACCGTCTTGGACGCTCCAAACTGCTGGTCCCGAACAATCTGACCAAGCCTGACTGTCTGGGAACATACAAACGGTCCGTCCGGAAGAAGGTCCGGATCTCCTCCAGTTCTCCTGAACCATCTGACCAAAACCGTCCAACCCGACCATCTCGGACCCTCCAAACTGATTGTCCCAAACCGTCCGACCGAATCTTCCAACCCGACCGTCTCGGACGCTCCAAATTGTTGGTCCGAACAATCTGACCAAACCGACCGTCCCGGAACATACAAACGGTCCCGAATCATCCGGCCCAAATCATCCGGCCAAATCATGCAACACGACCGTCTCGAACATTCCAAACTGTTCGTACGAACCATCCGATCAAATCGTCCAACCCGACCCTCTTGGACGCTGCAAACTGTTGGTCCCCGAACCATCCGACCAAACCCGACCGTCCCGGAACATACAAACGGTCCTGTCCGGAAGAAGGTCCGGATCTCCTCTAGTTGTCCCGAACCATCCGACCAAACCGTCCAACCCGACCGTCCCGAACCTTCGAAACGGTCCGTCCGAAAGAATGTCCGGTTCTCCTCTTGTTCTCCCGAACCATCCGACCAAAACTATCCAACCCGACCGTCCCGGATCCTCCAAACTGTGGTACCGAACCATCCGACCAAACGGTCCAACCCGACCGTCTCAGACCCTTCAAACTGTTGGTCCCGAACCATCCGACCAAAACCGTCCAACCCGACTTTTCTGGAACTTTCAAATGGTCCGGCCGGAAGGTTTTGATCTGCTCTAACTGTCCCAAACCATCCGACCCAAACCGTCCAACCCGACCGTATCGGACCCTCCAAACTGTTGGTCCCGAACCATCCGACGAAACCGTGCAACTCGACCGTCTCGGACCCTCCCAACTGTTGGTCCCGAACCATCCGACCAAACCGTCCAACCGGACCGTCTCGGGCCCTCCACACTGTTAGTCCCGAACCATCCGACCAAACTGTCCAACCCGACCGTCCCGGACCTTCCAAACTGTTGGTCCCGAATCATCCGACCAAATCATGCAACCCGACCGTCTCGGACCCTCCAAACTGTTGGTCCCGAACCATCCGACCAAATCGTCCAACCCGACCGTCTTGGACGCTCCAAACTGTTGGTCCCGAACAATCCAACCGAACCCGACAGTCTCGGGAACATACAAACGGTCCGTCCGGAAGAAGGTCCGGATCTCCTCTAGTTCTCCTGAACCATCCGACCAAACCGTCCAACCCGACCATCTCGGACCCTCCAAACTGTTTGTCCCGAACCGTCCGACCGAATCGTCCAACCCGACCGTCTCGGACGCTCCAAACTGTTGGTCCCGAACAATCCGACCAAACCCGACTGTGTCGGAACATACAGACGGTCTATCCGGAAGAACGTCCGGCTCTCCTCTAGTTCTCCCGAACCATCCGACCAAGCCATCCAACCCGACCGTCCCGGACCCTCCAAACTGTTGGTCCCGAACCATCCGACCAAACCATCCAACCCGACCGTCTCGCACCCTCCAAACCGTTGGTCCCGAACCATCCAACTAAACCATCCAATCCGACCGTCTCGGACCCTCCAAAACTGTTCATCCCGAAGCATCCGACCAAACCGTCCAATCCGACCGTCCCGGGCCGTCCGAACTTTTGGTCCCGAAACTATCTGACCAAATCGTCCAACCCGACCGTCCCGGACCTTCCGAACGGTCCGTCCGAAAGAAGGTCCGGCTCTCCTCTACTTCTCCCGAACCATCTGACCAAAACCATCGAACCCGACCGTCCCAGATCCTCCAAACTATTGGTCCCAAACCATCCGTCCAAAACGTCCAACCCGACCGTCTTGGACCCTCGAAACTGTTGGTCCCGAACCATCCGACCAAACCCGACCGTGCCGGAACATACAAACGGTCCGTCGGGAAGAAGGTCCGGATCTCCTCTAGTTGTCCCGAACCATCCGACCGAACCGTCCAACACGACCGTCCCGAACCTTCGAAACGGTCCGTCCGAAAGAATGTCCGGTTCTCCTCCAGTTCTCCCGAACCATCCGACCAAACTATCCAACCCGACCATCCCGGATCCTCCAAAACTGTTGGTACCGAACGATCCGACCAAACGGTCCAACCCGACCGTCTCAGACCATTCAAACTGTTGGTCCCGAACCATCCGACCAAACCGTCCAACCCGACTGTTCTGGAACTTCCAAATGGTCCGGCCGGAATGCTTTGATCTCCTCTAACTGTCCCAAACCATCCGACTAAACGTCCAACCCGATCTTATCGGACCCTCCAAACTGTTGGTCCCGAACCATCCGACGAAACCGTGCAACTCGACCGTCTCGGACCCTCCAAACTGTTGGTCCCGAACGATCCGACCAAACCGTCCAACCCGACTGTCTCGGGCCCACCAAACTCTTGGTCCCGAACCATCCGACCAAACCGTCCAACCCGACCGTCCCGGACCTTCCAAACTGTTGGTCCCGAATCATCCGAAAAAACAATCCAACCCGACCGCCCCGTACCCACCAGACTGTTGGTCCCGGACCATCCGACCAAACCATCCAACCTGACCGTCTCGGACCCTCCACACTATTGGTCCCGAACCATCCAACCAAACCGTCCAACCCGACCGTCCCGGACCTTCCAAACTGTTGGTCCCGATTCATCCGACCAAATCATGCAACCCGACCGTCTCGGCCCTACAAACTGTTGGTGCCGAACCATCCGTCCAAATCGTCCAACCCGACCGTCTAGGACGCTCCAAACTATTGGTCCCGAACAATCTGACCAAACTCGACTGTCTGGGAACATACAAACGGCCCGTCCGGAAGAAGGTCCGGATCTCCTCCAGTTCTCCTGAACCATCTGACCAAACCGTCCAACCCGACCATCTCGGACCCTCCAAACTGATTGTCCCGAACCGTCCGACCGAATCTTCCAACCCGACCATCTCGGACGCTCCAAACAGTTGGTCCCGAACAATCTGACCAAACCCGACTGTGTCGGAACACACAAACAATCCGTCCGGAAGAAGGTCCGGCTCTCCTCTAGTTCTCCCGAACCATCCGACCAAGCCATCCAACCCGACCGTCCCGGACCATCCAAACTGTTGGTCCCGAACCATCCGACCAAACCGTCCAACCCGACCGTCTCGGACCATCCAAACTGTTGGTCCCAAACCATCCAACTAAACCATCCAATCCGACCGTCCAGGACCCTTCAAACTGTTCGTCCCGAAGCATCCGACCAAACCGTCCAATCCGACTGTCCCGGGCCCTCCAAATTGTTGGTCCCGAACTATCCGACCAAACCGTCCAAGCCGACCGTCTCGGACCCTCGAAACTGTTGGTCCCGAACCATCCGACCAAACCCGACCATCTCGGACGCTCCAAACTGTTGGTCCCGAACCATCCGACCAAACCCGACCGTCTCGGACCCTCCAAACTGTTTGTCCCGAACCGTCCGACCGAATCTTCCAAACCGACCGTCTCGGACGCTCCAAACTGCTGGTCCCGAACAATCCGACCAAACCCGACTGTGTCGTAACATACAAACGGTCCGTCCGGAAGAAGGTCCGGCTCTCCTCTAGTTCTTCCGAACCATCCGACCAAGCCATCCAACCCGACCGTCCCGGACCCTCCAAACTGTTGGTCCCGAACCATCCGACCAAACCGTTCAACCCGACCGTCTCGAACCCTCCAAACTGTTGGTCCCAAACCATCCAAATAAACCATCCAATCCGACCGTCTCGGACCCTACAAACTGTTCGTCCCGAAGCATCCGACCAAACCGTCCAATCCGACTGTCCCGGGGCCCTCCAAACTGTTGGTCCCAAATTATCTGACCAAAACCGTCCAACCCGACCGTCCCGGAACTACCAAACGGTCCGTCCGGAAGCAGGTCCGGCTCTCCTCTAGTTCTCCCGAACCATCTGACCAAACAATCCAACCCGACGTCCCAGATCCTCCAAATTATTGGTCCCGAACCATCCGACCAAACCGTCCAACCTGGCCGTCTCGGACCCTCCACACTGTTGGTCCCGAACCATCCGACCAAACCGTCCATCCCGACCGTCCCGGACCTTCCAAACTGTTGGTCCCGAATCATCCGACCAAATCATGCAACCCGACCGTCTCGGACCCTCCAAACTGTTGGTCCCGAGCCATCCAACCAAATCGTCCAGCCCGACTGTCTTGGACGCTCCAAACTGTTGGTCCCGAACGATTCGACCAAAACCCGACTGTCTCGGAACATACAAACGGTCCGTCCGGAAGAAGGTCCGGATCTCCTCTATTTCTCCTGAACCATTCGACCAAACCATCCAACCCGACCGTCCCAGACCCTACAAACTGTTGGTCCCGAACCATTCGACCAAACCGTCCAACCCGACCGTCTCGGACCCTCGAAACTGTTGGTCCCGAACCATCCGACCAAACCGACCGTCCTGGAAACATACAGACGGGACGTCCGGAAGAAGGTCCGGATCTCCTCTAGTTGTCTCGAACCCATCCGACCAAACCGTCCAGCCCGACCGTCCCGAACCTTCGAAACGGTCCGTCCGGAAGAATGTCCGGTTCTCCTCTAGTTCTCCCGAACCAACCCACCAAACTATCCAACCCGACCGTCCCGGATCCTCCAAGCTGTTGGTACCGAACCATCCGACGAAACGGTCCAACCCGACCGTCTCGGACCCTCCAAACTGTTGGTCCCAAACCATCCGACCAAACCCGACCGTCCGAGAAACATACAAATGGTCCGTTCGGAAGAAAGTCCGGATCTCCTCTAGTTGTCCCGAACTGTCTGACACCCGACCGTCCCGGACCCTCCAAACAGTTGGTCCCGAATCATCCGACCAAATCATGCAACCCGACCGCCTCGGACCCTCGAAACTGTTGGTCCCGAACCATCCGACCAAACCCGACCGTCCCAGAACATACAAACGGTCCGTCGGGAAGAAGGTCCGGATCTCCTCTAGTTGTCCCGAACCATCCGACCAAACCGTCTAACCCGACCGTCCCGTACCTTCGAAACGGTCCGTCCGGAAGAATGTCCGGTTCTCCTCTAGTTCTCCGAACCATCCGACCAAACTATCCAACACGACCGTCCCGGACCCTCCAAAACTGTTGTCGGTCCCGAACCATCCGACCGAATCGTCCAACCCGACCGTCTCGGACCCTCCAAAGTGTTTGGTCCCGAACCATCTGACCTAACCCGACCATCCCGGAACATAGAAATGGTCCATCTGGAAGAAGGTCCGGATCTCCTCCCTATTGGTCCCGAACCATCTGACCAAAAACAATCCAACCCGACCGTCTTGGACCCTCCAAAATATTGGTCCCGAAGCATCCGACCAAACCGTCCAAGCCGACCGTCCCGGACCCTCCAACTGTTGGTCCCGAATCATCCGACCAAATCATGCAACCCGACCGTCTCGGACCTTCCAAACTGTTCGTCCGAACCATCCGATCAAATCGTCCAACCCGACCCTCCTGGACGCTCCAAATTGTTGGTCCCGAACCATACGACAAAACGCGACCGTCCCGGAACATACAAACGGTCCGTCCGGAAGAAGGTCCGGATCTCCTCTAGTTGTCCCGAACCATACGACCAAACCGTCTAACCCGACCGTCCCGAACCTTCGAAACGGTCCGTCCGGAAGAATGTCCGGTTCTCCTCTAGTTCTCCCGAACCATCCGACCAAACTATCCAACCCGACCGTCCCGGACCCTCCAAACTGTTGGTCCCGAACCATCCGACAAAACCGTCCAACCCGACTGTCTCGGTCCCTCGAAACTGTTGGTCCAGAACCATCCGACCAAACCCGACCGTCCCGGAACATACAAAACGGTCCGTCCGGAAGAAGGTCCGGATCTCCTCTAGTTGTCCCGAACCATCCGACCAAACCGTCCAACCCGACCGTCTCGAACCTTCGAAACGGTCCGTCCGAAAGAATGTCCGGTTCTCAAATGTTGGTCCCGAAGCATCCGACCAAACCGTCCATGCCGACCGTCCCGGACCCTCCAAACTGTTGGTCCCGAATCATCCGACCAAATCATGCAACCCGACCGTCTCGGACCTTCCAAACTGTTCGTCCGAACCATCCGATCAAATCGTCCAACCCGACCCTCTTGGACGCTCCAAATTGTTGGTCCCGAACCATACGACCAAACGCGACCGTCCCGGAACATACAAACGGTCCGTCCGGAAGAAGGTCCGGATCTCCTCTAGTTGTCCCGAACCATCCGACCAAACCGTCCAACCCGTCCGTCCCGGACCTTCGAAACAGTTCGTCCGGAAGAATGTCTGGTTCTCCTCGCGTTCTGCTAAACCATCCGACCAAACCGTCCAACCCCACCTTCTCGGATCCCTCGAACTGTAGGTCCCGAACCTACGACCAAACTGTCCAACCCGACCATCCCGGACCTTCCATATAGTCCGTCCGGAAAAATGTCCGGTTCTCCACTCGTTCTCCCGAACCATCCGACCAAACTGTCCAACCGGACCGTTTCGGACCCTCCAAACTGTTGGTCCTGAACCATCCGACCAAACCATCCAAGCCGACCGTCCCAGAACATCCAAACGGTCCAGCCAGAAAAAGGTCCGGTTCTCCTTTAGTGCTGCCGAACCATCCAGCCAAACCGTGCAACCCGACCGGCTCAGACCCTTCAAGCTGTTGGTCTCGAACCATCCGACCAAACCGTCCAACCCGACTGTCCTGCAACTTCCAAATGGCCCGGCCGGAAGGTTTAGATCTCCATAAACTGTTCCAAACCATCCAACAAGACCGTATCGGACCGTCCAAACTGTTGGTCCCGAACCATCCGACCAAACCATCCAAGCCGACCGTATCGGACCATCCAAACTGTTGGTCCCGAAACCATCCGACGAAACCGTCCACCAACTCGACCGTCTCGGACCCTCCAAACTGTTGGTCCTGAACCATCCGACCAAAACCGTCCAACCCGACTGTCTCGGGCTCACCAAACTCTTGGTCCCGAACCATCCGACCAAACCGTCCAACCCGACCATCCCGGACCTTCCAAACTGTTGGTCCCGAATCATCCGAAAAAACAATCCAACCCGACCGTCCCGTACCCTCCAGACTGTTGGTCCCCAACCATCCGACCAAACCGTCCAACCTGACCGTCTCGGACCCTCCACACTGTTGGTCCCGAACCATCCGACCAAACCGTCCAACCCGACCGTCCCGGACCCTTCCAAACTGTTGGTCCCGAATCATCCGACCAAATCATGCAACCCGACCGTCTCGAACCCTCCAAACTGTTGGTCCCGAGCCATCCAACCAAATCGTCCAGCCCGACTGTCTTGGACGCTACAAACTGTGGTCCCGAACGATCCGACCAAACCTGACTGTCTCGGAACATACAAACGGTCCGTCCGGAAGAAGGTCCGGATCTCCTCTATTTCTCCTGAACCATCCGACCAAACCATCCAACCCGACCGTCCCAGACCCTACAAACTGTTGGTCCCGAACCATCCGACCAAACCGTCCAACCCGATCGTCTCGGACCCTCGAAACTGTTGGTCCCGAACCATCCGACCAAACCCGACCGTCCTGGAACATACAGACGGGACGTCCGGAAGAAGGTCCGGATCTCCTCTAGTTGTCTCGAACCATCCGACCAAACCGTCCAACCCGACCGTCCCGAACCTTCGAAACGGTTCGTCCGGAAGAATGTCCGGTTCTCCTCTAGTTCTCCCGAACCAGCCCACCAAACTATCCAACCCGACCGTCCCGGATCCTCCAAGCTGTTGGTACCGAACCATCCGACGAAACGGTCCAACCCGACCGTCTCGGACCCTCCAAACTGTTGGTCCCAAACCATCCGACCAAACCCGACCGTCTGAGAACATACAAATGGTCCGTCCGGAAGAAGGTCCGGATCTCCTCTAGTTGTCCGAACCGTCTGACCCGACCGTCCCGGACCCTCCAAACAGTTGGTCCCGAATCATCCGACCAAATCATGCAACCCGACCGCCTCGGACCCTCCAAACTGTTGGTCCCTAACGATCCGACCGAACCCGACCGTCCCGGAACATACAAACGGTCTGAACCATCTGACCCGACCGTCCCGGACCCTCCAAACAGTTGGTCCCGAACCAACTGACCAAATCGACCAACTCGACCGTCTCGGACCCTCCAAACTGTTAGTCCCGAACCATTCGACCAAACCGTCCAACCCGACCGTCTCGGAACTTCCAAACGGTTCTGTCGGAAGAAGGTCCCGATCTCCTCTAGTTGTCCCGAACCATCCAACCTAACTATGCAACCCGACTGTCTCAGACCCTCCAAACTGTTGGTCCCGAACCATCCGAGCAAACCGTCCAACCTGACTGTCCTGGAACGTCCAAATGGTCCGTCCGGAAGGTCTAGATCTCCTCTAATTTTCCCAAACCATCCGACCAAACCGTCCAACCCGACCGTCCCGGACCTTCGAAACGGTCCGTCCGGAACAAGGTCCGGATCTCCTCTAGTTGTCCCGAAGCATCCGACCCGACAGTCCTGGACCGTCCAAACTGTTGGTCCCGAATCATCCGACCAAATCATGCAGCCCGACCGTGTCGGACCCTCCAAACTGTTGGTCCCGAACCATCCGACCAAATCGTCCAACCCGACCGTCTCGGACCCTCCAAAGTGTTGGTCCCGAACCATCCGACCAAACCATCCAACCCGACCGTCCCAGACCCTCCAAACTGCTGGTCTCGAACCATCCGACCACACTGTCCAACCGACCATCCCGGGCCCTCCAAACTGTTGGTCTCGAACCATCCGACCACACCATCCAACCCGACTGTCCCGGACCCACCACACTGTTGGTCCAGAACCATCGGACCAAACCGTCCAACCCGCCCGTCTCGGACTCTCCCTATTGGTCCCGAACCATCCAACCAAACTGTCCAACCCGGCTGTCCCGAAACTTCCAGACGTTCCGTTCGGAAGAAGGTCCGGATCTCCACTAGTTGTCCTGAACCATCGAACCAAACCGTCCAACCCGACCGTTTCAGACACTCCAAATTGTTGGTCCCGAACCATCCGACTGAACCGTCCAACCGACTGTCCGGGAACTTCCAAATGGTCCGTCCGGAAGGTCTAAATCCCCTCTAATTGTCCCAAACTATCCGGCCAAACCGTCCAACCCGACCGTCCCGGACCTTCCATACGGTCCATCCGGATGAAGGTCCGGCTCTCCTCTAGTTCACCCGAACCATCCGACCAAACCATCCAACCCGACCGTCTCGGGACATCCAAATTGTTGGTCCCGAACCATCCGACCAAACCGTCCAACCCGACCATCCCGGGTGATGTAGTGTTGGTCCCGATCTTTCGGTGGAGATGGATAACTCGATTGGGGATGGAGACGACGTTCACGGCCCGACTACAACCGTCCAAGGATGCTGCGCCTTAGCAACCGATACACCGACTCCAAGGTTGTTAGCAATCTTGTGGAGCGCGATCAACCTAGCCACGAGGGCACTCGTCCTGCAATCAATCGAAGAAACTAGCAAGAACAAGTAGAACAAGCACTGAATTTGTGAAATCAATTTGGAAGTTCAATCTGAAAACTTATGATGGTGAGGTCCGAAAACAAGCCGACGGGCGGTCTAGCCGACACGCGCGCAGCAAGACGAAGTAGCTATGGCTAACTTGCGATCAACAAAACCTAATTGTTCTTGGTGGCTGTAGAACCCTATAATAGATGGGAGGACGACCACAAGGGTGTCTGGGGTCGTACTCTAACCCTAGGACGTGTCCGTAATGGACTCAAGTAGGTACATGGCCCATCAGGCCCAAAATATGGTGGCGCAGCACCGAAAAAAGATAATTGCGGCCGACTCTGATCAGATATGGATATGAGGCCGGATCCGATTGAAACTAGACTTGATAAGCTTTCCATGAAGTCCTAGAACGTCCAAATCCGATTCCATATGAAGGCGTGGTGACCGTCACAAGTTGGTGCTGTCCTGCAGTCCGAATCCCAGCTGCACGATTCCCGTTCCTTCTTTGTGACCTTCGCCATCGTTCCTAAGCAAAACCAAAGTGCATGCGTTTCCATTGTATAAATAAGGAGAATACAATCCTAAAAACGAAATCACTGATAATTGAGTTGACGTGCACGAGCGCGAGTAAGTGGTCCAGGAGGAAATTGTGTTGTGTATGTGCGGATGTATCCATGGTGTTGATGTCCTCATCACCGGGCCGTCCAAAGTATTAGTCCCCAACCATCCGACCAAACCGTCCAACCCGACCGTCCCGGATCCCCCAACGTGTCCGTCCGAAGAAGGTCCGGATCTCCTCTAGTTGTCCCGAACCATCCGACCCGACCGTCTCGGACCGTCCAAAACTGTTGGTCCCCGAACCATACGACCAAATCGTCCAACCCGACCGTCTCGGACGCTCCAAACTATTGGTCCCGAACCATCCCGGAACATACAAATGGTCCGTCCAGAAGAAGATCCGGATCTCCTCTTGTTGTCCCGAAACATCCGACTAAACGTCCAACCCTATCGTCCCGGAACTTCCAAACGGTCCGTCCGGAAGAAGGTCGGATCTCCTCTAGTTATCCGAACCATCCGACCAAACCGTCCAACCCGACCACCCCGGGCCCTCCGAACTGTTGGTCCCGAACCATCCGACCAAACCATCCAAACCCTACCATTTCGGACCCTCCAAACTGTTGGTCCCGATCGTCTGACCAAACCGTCCAACTCGACCGTCCCGGACCTTCCAAACGGTCCGTCCGGAAGAAGGTCCGGTTCTCCTCTAGTTCTCCCGAACCATCCGACGAAAACCGTCCAACCCGACCGTCACGGACCCTCCAAACTGTTGGTCCCGAACAATCTGACCAAACCGTCCAACCCGACCGTCCCGGAACTTCCAAACGGTCCGTCCGAAAGAAGGTCCGGATCTCCTCCAGTTCTCCCGAACCATCCAACCAAACCGTCCAACCCGACCGTCTCAGACCCTCCAAACTGTTGGTCCCGAACCATCCCGACCAAACCATCCAACCCCGACCGTCTCGGACCTCGAAACTGTTGGTCCCGAACGTCCGACCAAATCCGACCGTCCCGGAACATACAAATGATCCATCCGGAAGAAGGTCCGGATCGCCTCTACTTGTCCCGAACCATCCGACCAAACCGTCCAACCCGACCATCTCGGACCCTCCAAACTGTTTGTCCCGAACCATCCGACCGAATTGGTCCAACCCGACCGTCTCGGATGCTCCAAACGTTGGTCCCGAACAACCCGACCAAACCCGACCGTGTCGGAACATACAAACGGTCCGTCCGGAAGAAGGTCCGGCTCTCCTCTAGTTCTCCCGAACCATCCGACCAAGCCATCCAACCCGACCGTCCCGGACCCTCCAAACTGTTGGTCTCGAACCATCCGACCAAACCGTCCAACCCGACCTTCTCGGACCCTCCAAACTGTTGGTCCCGAACATCCGACTAAACCATCCAATCTGACCATCTCGGACCCTCCAAACTGTTGGTCCCGAAGCATCCGACCAAACCGTCCAATCCGACCGTCCGGCCCCCAAACTGTTGGTCCCGAACTATCCGACCAAACCATCCATACCCGCCCGTCTCCGACTCTCCCTGTTGGTCCCGAACCATCCAACCAAACTGTCCAACCCGGCTGTCCCGACTTCCAGACGTTCCGTTCGGAAGAAGGTCCGGATCTCCACTAGTTGTCCTGAACCATTGAACCAAACCGTCCAACCCGACCATTTCAGACAGTCCAAACTGTTGGTCCCGAACCATCCACCGAAACCGATCCAAACCCGACTGTCCGGAACTTCCAAATGATCCGTCGGAAGTCTAAATCCCTCTAATGTACCAAACTATTCGGCCAACCGTCCAACCCGACCATACCCGACACTTCCAAACGGTCCATCCGGATGAAGGTCCGGCTCTCTCTAGTTCACCCGAACATCCGACCAAACCATGCAACCGACAGTCTCGGGACATCAAATTGTTGGTTACGAACCATCGACAAACCGTCCAACCCGACCATCCCGGGCCGTCCAAAGTATTGTCCCAAAACCATCCGACAAAACGTCTCGGATGCTCAAACATGTTGGTCACGAACAATCACGACGCAAACCGACCGTGTCGGAACATACAACGAGTTCGTCCGGAAAAGGTCCGGCTCTCCTCTAGTTGTTCCCCGAAACATCCGACCAAGCCATCCAACCCGACGTCCCGGACCCTCCAAACTGTTGGTCTCGAACCATCCGACCAACCGTCAAACCGGACCTTCTCGGAACCTCCAAACTGTTGGTCCCGACCATCCGACTAAACCACCCAATCTGACCGTCTCGGACCCTCCAAACTGTTGGTCCCGAAGATCGACCAACACGTCACAATCCGACCGTGCCGGCCTCCAAACTGTTGGTCCCGAACTATCCGACCAACATCCAACCCGCCCGTCTCAGACTCTCCTGTTGGTCCCGACACCATCCAACCAAACTGTCCACCCGGCTGTCCCGGAACTTCCAAACGTTCCGTTCGGAGAGGTCCGGATCTCCAATGGTTGTCCTGAACCATTGAACCAAACCGTCCAACCCGACCATTCAGACACTCCAAAAACTGTTGGTCCGAACCATCCGACCGAACCGCTCCAACCCGACTGTGCCGGGAACTTCCAAAGGTCCGTCCGGAAGGTCTAAATCCCCTCTATTGTACCAAACTATCCGGCCCAACGAGTCCAACCCGACCATCCCGGACCTTCCAAACGGTCCATCGGATGAAGGTCCGGCTTCCCTCTAGTTCACCCGAACCATCCGACAAACCATGCAACCTGACAGTCTCGGGACATCCAAATTGTTGGTTCCGAACCATACTACCAGCAAACCGTCAACCCGACCATCCCGGCCGTCCAAATGTATTGGTCCCACAACATCCGACCAAACCGTCTCGGATGCTCCAACTGTGGTCCCGAACATCCGACACAAACCGACCGTGTCGGAACATACAAACGGTTCGTCCTGAAGAAGGTCCGGCTCTCCTCTAGTTCTCCCGAAACATCCGACCAAGCCATCCAACCCGACCGTCCCGGACCCTCCAAACTGTTGGTCTCGAACCATCGACCAAACCGTCCAACCCGACCGTCTCGACCCTCCAAACTGTTGGTCCCGAACCATCCGACTAAATCATCCAATCCGACCGTCTCGGGACCCTCAAACTGTTGGTCCCGAAGCATCCGACCAAACCGTACCAATCCGACAGTCCCGGCACTCCAAAACTGTTGGGTCCGAATTATCACGACCAACGTCCAACCCGATTGCCATCGGGACCTTCCAAACGGTACGTTCGGAAGAGGTCCGGCCCTCCTCTAGTTCTCCCAACCATCCGCCCCACAAAACATCCAACCAAACCCGTCCAACCCGACCGTCTCGGACCCTCGAAACTGTTGGTCCCGAACCATCCGCCCAAACCGTCCAACCCGACCGTCTCGGACCCTCGAAACTGTTGGTCCCCGAACCATCCGACCAAACCCTGACCGTCTGGAAAATACGAAACGGGACGTTCGGAAGAAGGTCCGGATCTCCTCTAATTGTCCCGAACCATCCGAACCAAACCGTCCAACCTGACCGTCCCGACACCTTCGAAACGGTCCGTCCGGAAGAATGTCCCGGTTCTCCTCTAGTTCTCCTGAACCATCCCACCAAACTATCCAACCCCGACCGTCCCGGATCCTCCAAGCTATTGGTACCGAACCATCCGATCCAAACGGTCCAACCCGACCGTCTCGGACCCTCCAAACTGTTGGTCCCAAACCATCCGACCAAACCCGACCGTCCGAGAACATACAAATGGTCCGTCCGGAAGAAGGTCCGGATCTCCTCTAGTTGTCCCGAACCGTCTGAACCCGACCGTCCCGGACCCTCCAAACAGTTGGTCCCGAATCATCCGACCAAATCATGCAACCCGACCGCCTCGGACCCTCCAAACTATGGCTCCTAACAATCCGACCAAACCCGACCGTGCCCGGAAACATACACACACGGTCGCGAACCATCTGACCGCGACCGTCCGGGACCCTCAAACAGTTGGTCCCGATGAATGACCAAATCGACCAACCGACCGTCTCTGGACCCTACAAACTGTTGGTCCCGAACCATTCGACCAAACCGTCCAACCCGACCGTCCCGAACTTCCAAACGGTTCTGTCCGGAAGAAGGTCCCGATCTCCTCTAGTTGTCCCGAACCATCCAACTAACTGTCCAACCCGACTGTCTCATACCCTCCAAACTATTGGTCCCGAACCATCCGAGCAAACCGTCCAACCTGACTGTCCTGAACGTCCAAATGGTCCATACGGAAGGTCTAGATCTCCTCTAATTCTCCCAAACCATCCGACCAAACCGTCCACCCGACCGTCCCGGACCTTCGAAACGGTCCGTCCGGAAGAAGGTCCGGATCTCCTCTAGTTGTCCCGAAGCATCCGACCCGACAGTCCTGGACCCTCCAAACTGTTGCTCCCGAATCATCCGACCAAATCATGCAGCCCGACCGTGTCGGACCCTCCAAACTGTTGGTCCCGAACCATCCGACCAAATCGTCCAACCCGACCGTCTCGGACCCTCCAAAGTGTTGGTCCCGACACCATCCGACCAAACCATCCACCCGACCATCCCGGACCCACCAAAACCGCTGGCCCCGAACCATCCGACCAAACCGTCCAACCCGACCGTCTTGGCCTCCAAACTGTGGTCTCGAACCATCCGACCACACCATCCAACCCGACCGTCCCGGACCCACCACACTGATGGTCCTGAACCATCGGACCAAACCGTCCAACCCGCCTGTCTCGGACTCTCCCTGTTGGTCCCGAACCATCCAACACAAACTGTCCAAACCGGCTGTCCCGGAACTTCCAGACGTTCCGTGAGGAGACGGTTCGGATCTCCACTAGTTGTCCTGAACCATCGAACCAAACCGTCCAAACTGACCGTCTCAGACACACAAACTGTTGGTCCCGAACCATCCGACCGAACCGTCCAACCCGACTGTCCGGGAACTTCCAAATGGTCCGTCCAGAAGGGTCTAAATCCCCTCTAATTGTCCCAAACTATCCGACCAAACCGTCCAACCCGACCGTCCCGGACCTTCCAAACGGTCCATCCGGATGAAGGTCCGGCTCTCCTCTAGTTCACCCGACCATCCGACCAAACCATCCAACCCGACCGTCTCGGGACATCCAAATTGTTGGTCCCGAACCATCCGACCAAACCGTCCAACCCGACCATCCCGGGCCGTCCAAAGTATTGGTCCCCAATCATCCGACCAAACCGTCCAACCCGGCTGTCCCGGATCCCCTAACATGTCCGTCCGGAAGAAGGTCCGGATCTCCTCTAGTTGTCCCGAACCATCCGACCCGACCATCTCGGACCGTCCAAACTGTTGGTCCCGAACCATGCGACCAAATCAACCAACCCGACCGTCTCGGACGCTCCAAACTATTGGTCCCGAACCATCCCGGAACATACAAATGGTCCGTCTGCAAGAAGATCCGGATCTCTTCTTGTTGTCCCGAAACATCCGACCAAACCGTCCAACCCTATCGTCCCGGAACTTCCAAACGGTCCGTCCGGAAGAAGGTCCGGATCTCCTCTAGTTATCCCGAACCATCCGACCAAACCATCCAACCCTACCATTTCGGACCCTCGAAACTGTTGGTCCCGAACCGTCCGAAAAAACCGTCCAACCCGACCGTCCCGGACCTTCCAAACGGTCCGTCCGGAAGAAGGTCCGGTTCTCCTCTAGTTCTCCCGAACCATCCGACCAAACCGTCCAACCCGACCGTCACGGACCCTCCAAACTGTTGGTCCCGAACAATCTGACCAAAACCGTCCAACCCGACCGTCCCGGAACTTCCAAACGGTCCGTCCGAAAGAAGGTCCGGATCTCCTCCAGTTCTCCCGAACCATCCTACCAAGCCGTCCAACCCGACCGTCTCAGACCCTCCAAACTGTTGGTCCCGAACAATCCGACCAAACCGTCCAACCCGACCGTCGCGGACCCTCGAAACTGTTGGTCCCGAACCGTCCGACCAAACCCGACCGTCCCGGAACTTACAAACAATCCGTCCGGAAGAAGGTCCGGATCTCCTCTACTTGTCCTGAACCATCCGACCAAACCGTCCAACCCGACCGTCCCGAACCTTCGAAACGGTCCGTCCGAAAGAATGCCCGGTTCTCCTCTAGTTCTCCCGAACCATCCGACCAAACAATCTAACCCGACCGTCCCGGATCCTCCAAACTGTTGGTACCGAGCCGTCCGACCAAACGGTCCAACCCGACCGTCTAAGACCCTTCAAACTGTTGGTCCCGAAACCATCCGATCGAATCGTCCAACCCGACCGTCTCGGACCCTCCAAAGTGCTGGTCCCGAACCATCCGACCAAACCCGGCCATCCTGGAACATAGAAATGGTCCGTCCAGAAGAAGGTCCGGATCTCTCCCTGTTTGTCCCGAAACATCCGACCAAACCGTCCAACCGACCGTCTCGTACCCTCCAAACTGTTGGTCCCGAAGCATCCGACCAAACCGTCCAAACCGACCGTCCCGGACCCTCCAAACTGTTGGTCCCGAATCATCCGGCCAAATCATGCAACACGACCGTCTCGAATATTCCAAACTGTTCGTCCGAACCATCCGATCAAATCGTCCAACCCGACCCTCTTGGACGCTGCAAACTGTTGGTCCCGAACCATCCGACCAAACCCGACCGTCCCGGAACATACAAACGGTCCGTCCGGAAGAAGGTCCGGATCTCCTATACTTGTCCCGAACCATCCGACCAAACCGTCCAACCCGACCGTCCCGAACCTTCGAAACGGTCCGTCCGAAAGAATTTCCGTTCTCCTCTAGTTCTCCCGAACCATCCGTCCAAACTATCTGACCCGACCGTCCGGATCCTCCAAACTGTTGGTGCCGAACCATCCGACCAAACGGTCCAACCCGACCGTCTCAGACCCTTCAAACTGTTGGTCCCGAACCATCCGACCAAACCGTCCAACCTGACTGTCCTGGAACTTCCAAATGGTCCGGCCGGAAGGTTTTGATCTCCTCTAACTGTCCCAAACCATCCGACCAAACCATCCAACCCGACTGTATCGGACCCTCCAAACTGTTGGTCCCGAACCATCCGACCAAACCGTGCACTCGACCGTCTCGGACCCTCCAAACTGTTGGTCCCGAACCATCCGACCAAACCGTCCAACCCGACTGTCCCGGGCCCACCAAACTCTTGGTCCCAAACCATCCGACCAAACCATCCAACCCGACCGTCCTGGACCTTCCAAACTGTTGGTCCCGAATCATCCGAAAAACAATCCAACCCGACCGTCTCGGGCCCACCAAACTCTTGTCCCAAACCATCCGACCAAACCATCCAACCCGACCGTCCTGGACCCTCCAGATTGTTGGTCCCGAACCATCCAACCAAACCGTCCAACCTGATCGTCTCGGTCCCTCCACACTGTTGGTCCCGCACCATCCGACCAAACCGTCCAACCCGACCGTCCCGGACCTTCCAAACAGCTGGTCCCGAATCATTCGACCAAATCAAGCTACCCGACCATCTCGGACCCTCCAAACTTTTGGTCCCGAACCATCCGACCAAATCGTCCAACCCGACGTCTTGGACGCTCCAAAACTGTTGGTCCCGAACAATCCAACCAAACCCGACTGTCCCGGAACATACAAACAGTCCGTCCGGAAGAAGGTCCAGATCTCCTCTAGTTCTCCTGAACCATCCGACCAACCGTCCAACCGATCATCTCGTACCCGCCAAACTGTTTGTCCCGAACCATCCGACCGATCGTCCAACCCGACCGTCTCGAACGCTCCACACTGTTGGTTCCGAACAATCCGACCAAACCCGACCTTGTCGGAACATACAAACGGTCTGTCCGGAAGAAGATCCGGCTCTCCTCTAGTTCTCCCGAACCATCCGACCAAGCCATCCAACCCGACCGTCCCGGACCCTGCAAACTGTTGGTCCCGAACCATCCGACCAAACCGTCCCACCCGACCGTCTCGGACCCTCCAAACTGTTGGTCCCGAAGCATCCGACTAAACATTTCAATCCGACCGTCTCGGACCCTCCAAACTGTTGGTCCCGAAGCATCCGACCAAACCGTTCAATCCGACCGTCCCGGGCCCTCCAAACTGTTGGTCCCGAACTATGCGACCAAACCGTCCACCCGACCATCCCGGACCTTCCAAACGGTCCGTCCGGAAGAAGGTCCGGCTCTCCGCTAGTTCTCCCCGAACCATTTGACCAAACCATCCAACCCGACCGTCCCAGATCCTCCAAACCGATGGTCCCGAACCATCCGACCAAACCGTCCAACCCGACCGTCTCGGACCCTCGAAACTGTTGGTCCCGAACCGTCCGACCAAACCCGACCATCTCGGACCCTCGAAACTATTGGTCCCGAACCATCCGACCAAACCCCACCGTCCCGAACATACAAACGGTCCGTCGGGAAGAAGGTCTGTATTTCCTGTAGTTGCCCCGAACCATCCGACCAAACCGTCTAACTCGACCGTCCCGAACCTTCGAAACGGTCCGTCCGGAAGAATGTCCGGTTCTCCTCTAGTTCTCCCGAACCATCCGACCAAACTGTCCAACCCGACCATCCCGGACCCTCCAAACTGTTGGTCCCGAACCATCCGACCGAATCATCCAACCCGACCGTCTCGGACCCTCCAAAGTGTTTGTCCCGAAGCATCCGACCAAACGTCCAACCCGACCGTCTCGGACCCTCCAAAATGTTGGTCCCGAAGCATCCGACCAAACCGTCCAAGCCGACCGTCCCGGACCCTCCAAACTGTTGGTCCCCAATCATCCGACCAAATCATGCAACCCGACCGTCTCGGACCTTCCAAACTGTTCGTCCGAACCATCCGATCAAATCGTCCAACCCGACCGTCTTGGACGCTCCAAATTGTTGGTCCCGAACCATACGACCAAACCCGAATCTCCTCTTGTTGTCCCGAACCATCCGACCAAACCGTCCAACCCGTCCGTGCCGGACCTTCGAAACAGTTCGTCCAGAAAATTGTCTGGTTCTCCCCTTGTTCTCCTGAACCATCCGACCAAACTGTCCAACCCCACCGTCTCGGACCCTCCGAACTGTAGGTCCCGAACCTACGACCAAACCGTCCAACCCGACCATCCCGGACCTTCCAAACGGTCCGTCTGGAAGAATGTCCGGTTTCTCCTCTAGCTCTCCCGAACCATCCGACCAAACTGTCCAACCGGAGCGTCTCGGACCCTCCAAACTGTTGGTCCTGAACCATCCGAGCCAAACCGTCCAAGCCGACCGTCCCAGAACATCCAAACGGTACATCCAGAAAAAGGTCCGGTTCTCCTGTAGTGCTGCCGAACATCCAACCAAACCGTGCAACACGACCGTCTCAGACCCTTCAAACTGTTGGTACCGAACCATCCGACCAAACCGTCCAACCCGACTGTCCTGGAACATCCAAATGGTCCGGCCGGAAGTTTAGATCTTCTCTAACTGTCCCAAACCATCCGACCAAGGCGTCCAACCCGACCGTATCGGACCCTCCAAACTGTTGGTCCCGAACCATCCGATGAAACCGTGCAACTCGACCGTCTCGGACCCCCCAAACTGTTGGTCCCGAACCATCCGACCAAACCGTCCAACCCGACCGTATCGGACCCTCCAACTGTTGGTCCCGAACCCATCCACGAAACCGTCCAACTCGACCGTTCTCGGACCCTCCAAACTGTTGGTCCCGAGCCATCCGACCAAACCGTCCAACCGACTATCTCGGGCCCACCAAACTCTTGGTCCCGAACCATCCGACCAAACCGTCCAACCCGACTATCTCGGACCCTCCAAAACTGTTGCTCCCCGAAGCATCCGACCAAACCATCCAACCCGACCGTCCCAGATCCTACAAACTGTTGGTCCCGAACCATCCGACCAAACCGTCCAACCGACCGTCTCGGACCCTCGAACTGTTGGTCCCGAACAATCCGACCAAACCCGACCGTCCTGGAACGTACAAACGGTCCGTCCGGAAGAAGGTCCGGATCTCCTCTAGTTGTCCCGAACCATTCGACCAAACCGTCCAACCCTACCGTCCCGAACCTTCGAAACAGTCCGTCCGGAAAATGTCCGGTTCTCGTCATGTTCTCCCGAACAATCCCACCAAACTGTCCAACCCGACCGTCCCGGATCCTCCAAGCTGTTGGCACCGAACCATCGGACCAAACGGTCCAACCCGACCGTCTCGGACCCTCCAAAACTGTTGGTCCCAAACCATCCGACCAAATCCGACCGTCCCAGAACATACAAATGGTCCGTCCAGAAGAAGGTCCGGATCTCCTCTAGTTGTCCCGAACCATCTGACCCGACCGTGCCCGGACCCTCCAAACAGTTTGTCCCGAATCATCCGACCAAATCACGCAACCCGACCGCCTCGGACCCTCTAAACTGTTGGTCCCTAACGATCCGACCAAACCCGACCGTCTCGGAACATACAAACGGTCCGTCTAGAAGAAGGTCCGGATCTCCTCTAGTTCTCCCAAACCAACTGACAAAATCGTCCAACCCGACCGTCTCGGACCCTCCAAACTGTTGGTCCCGAACCATTCGACCAAACCGTCCAACCCGACCGTCCCGGAACTTCCAACGGTTCCGTCCGGAAGAAGGTCCCGATCTCCTCAAATTGTCCCAAACCATCCAACCAAACCGTCCAACCCGACCGTCTGGGAACGTCCAAATGGTTCGTCCAGATGGTCTAGATCTCGTCTAATTTTCCCAAACCCATCCGACCAAACCGTCCAACCTGACCGTCTCGGACCCTCTAAAACTGTTGGTCCCGAACCATCCGACCAAACCGTCCACACCCGACTGTCCGGGAACGTCCAAATGGTCCGTCCAGTAAGGTCTAGTATCTCGTCTAATTTCCCAACCATCCGACCAAACCGTCCAAGCCCGACTGTCCTGGAACATCCAAATGGTCCGGCCGGAAGGTTTAGATCTCCTCTAACTGTCCCAAACCATCCGACCAAGCCGTCCAACCCGACCGTATCGGACCCTCCAAACTGTTGGTCCCGAACCATCCGACCAAACCGTGCAACTCGACCAACTCGGACCCTCCAAACTGTTGGTCCCGAACCATCCGACCAACCATCCACCCGACCGTATCGGACCCTCCAAACTGTTGGTCCCGAACCATCCGACGAAACCGTCCAACTCGACCGTCTCGGACACTCCAAACTGTTGGTCCCGAGCCATCCGACCAAACCGTCCACCGACTATCTCGGGCCCACCAAACTCTTGGTCCCGAACCATCCGACCAAACCGTCCAACCCGACCGTCCCGGACCTTCCAAACTGTTGGTCCCGAAGCATCCGACCAAACATCCAACCCGACCGTCCCAGACCCTACAAACTGTTGGTCCCGAACCATCCGACCAAACCGTCCAACCCGACCGTCTCGGACCCTCGAAACTGTTGGTCCCGAACAATCCGACCAAACCCGACCATCCTGGAACATACAAACGGTCCGTCCAGAAGAAGGTCCGGATCTCCTCTAGTTGTCCCGAACCATCCGACCAAACCGTCCAACCCTACCGTCCCGAACCTTCGAAACAGTCCGTCCGGAAGAATGTCCGGTTCTCGTCAAGTTCTCCCGAACAATCCCACCAAACTGTCCAACCCGACCGTCCCGGATCCTCCAAGCTGTTGGTACCGAACCATCGGACCAACGGTGCAACCCGACCGTCTCGGACCCTCCAAACTGTTGGTCCCCAAACCATCCGACCAAATCCGACCGTCCCAGAACATACAAATGGTCCGTCCGGAAGAAGGTCCGGATCTCCTCTAGTTGTCCCGAACCATCTGACCCGACCATCACCGGACCGTCCAAACAGTTTGTCCCGAATCATCCGACCAAATCATGCAACCCGACCGCCTCGGACCCTCTAAACTGTTGGTCCCTAACGATCCGACCAAACCCCGACCGTCTCGGAACATACAAACGGTCCGTCTGGAAGAAGGTCCGGATCTCCTCTAGTTCTCCCGAACCAACTGACAAAATCGTCCAACCCGACCGTCTCGGACCCTCCAAATTGTTGGTCCCGAACCATTCGACCAAACCGTCCAACCCGACCGTCCCGGAACTTCCAAACGGTTCCGTCCGGAAGAAGGTCCCGATCTCCTCAAGTTGTCCCAAACCATCCAACCTAACTGTGCAACCCGACCGTCTGGGAACGTCCAAATGGTCCGTCCAGAAGGTCTAGATCTCGTCTAATTTTCCCAAACCATCCGACCAAACAGTCCAACCTGACCGTCTCGGACCCTCTAAACTGTTGGTCCCGAACCATCCGACCAAACCGTCCAACCCGACTGTCCGGGAACGTCCAAATGGTCCGTCCAGAAGGTCTAGATCTCGTCTAATTTTCCCAAACCATCCGACCAAACAGTCCAACCCGACTGTCCTGGAACATCCAAATGGTCCCGGCCGGAAGGTTTAGATCTCCTCTAACTGTCCCAAACCATCCGACCAAGCCGTCCAACCCCAACCGTATCGGACCCTCCAAACTGTTGGTCCCGAACCATCCGACGAAACCGTGCAACTCGACCGACTCGGACCCTCCAAACTGTTGGTCCCGAACCATCCGACCAAACCGTCCAACCCGACCGTATCGGACCCTCCAAACTGTTGGTCCCGAACCGTCCGACGAAACCGTCCAACTCGACCGTCTCGGACCCTCCAAACTGTTGGTCCCGAGCCATCCGACCAAACCGTCCAACCCGACTATCTCGGGCCCACCAAACTCTTGGTCCCGAACCATCCGATCAAACCGTCCAACCCGACCGTCCCGGACCTTCCAAACTATTGGTCCCGAAGCATCCGACCAACCCATCCAACCCGACCGTCCCAGACCCTACAAACTGTGGTTCCGAACCATCCGACCAAACCGTCCAACCCGACCGTCTCGGACCCTCGAAACTGTTGGTCCCGAACAATCCGACCAAACCCGACCGTCCTGGAACATACAACGTCCGTCCGGAGAAGGTCCGGATCTCCTCTAGTTGTCCCGAACCATCCGACCAAACCGTCCAACCCTACCGTCCCGAACCTTCGAAACAGTCCGTCCGGAAGAATGTCCGGTTCTCGTCAAGTTCCCTCGAACAATCCCACCAAACTGTCCAACCCGACCGTCCCGGATCCTCCAAGCTGTTGGTACCGAACCATCGGACCAAACGGTCCAACCCGACCGTCTCGGACCCTCCAAACTGTTGGTCCCAAACCATCCGACCAAATCCGACCGTCCCAGAACATACAAATGGTCCGTCCGGAAGAAGGTTCGGATCTGCTCTAGTTGTCCCGAACCATCTGACCCGAGCGTCCCGGACCCTCCAAACTGTTTGTCCCGAATCTTCCGACCAAATCATGCAACCCGACCGCCTCGGACCCTCTAAACTATTGGTCCCTAACGATCCGACCAAACCCGACCGTGTCGGAACATACAAACGGTCCGTCTGGAAGAAGGTCCGGATCTCCTCTAGTTCTCCCGAACCAACTGACAAAATCGTCCAACCCCGACCGTCTCGGACCCTCCAAACTGTTGGTCCCGAACCATTTGACCAAACCGTCCAACCCGACCGTCCCGGAACTTCCAAACGGTTCCGTCCGGAAGAAGCTCCCGATCTCCTCAAGTTGTCCCAAACCATCCAACCTAACTGTGCAACCCGACCGTCTGGGAACGTCCAAATGGTCCGTCCAGAAGGTCTAGATCTCGTCTAATTTTCCCAAACCATCCGACCAAACCGTCCAACCTGACCGTCTCAGACCCTCTAAACTGTTGGTCCCGAACCATCCGACCAATCCGTCCAACCCGACTGTCCGGGAACGTCCAAATGGTCCGTCCAACCTGACCGTCTCAGACCCTCTAAACTGTTGGTCCCAAACCATCCGACCAAACCGTCCAACCCGACCGTCCCGGACCTTCCAAACGGTCCATCCGGATGAAGGTCCGGCTCTCCTCTAGTTCACCCGAACCATCCGACCAAACCATCCGACCCGACCATCCTGGGCCCCTCCAAAGTATTCGTCCCCAACCATCAAACCAAACCGTCCAACCCGACCGTCCCGGACCCTCCAAACAGTCCATCCGAAGAAGGTCCGTATCTCCTCTAGTTGTCCCGAACCATCCGATCCGAACGTCTCGGACCGTCCAAACTATTGGTCCCAAACCATCCGACCAAATCGTCCAACCCGACCGTCTCGGAAGCTCCAAACTTTTGGTCTCGAACCATCCCGGAACATACAAATGGTCCATCCGGAAGAAGATCCGGATCTCCTCTTGTTGTCCCGAAACATCCGACCAAACCGTCCAACCCTATCGTCCCGGAACTTCCAAACGGTCCGTCCGGAAGAAGGTACGGACCTCTTCAAGTTGTCCTGAACCATCCGACCAAACCGTCCAACCCGACCACCCCAGGCCCTCCGAACTGTTAGTCCCGAACCATCCGACCAAAACATCCAACCCGACCATTTCGGACCCTCCAAACTGTTGGTCCCGAATCGTCCGACCAAACCGTCCAACCCGACCGTCCCGGACCTTCCAAACGGTCCGTCCGGAAGAAGGTCCCGATCTCCTCTAGTTGTCCCGAACCGTCCGACCAAACCGTCCAACCCGACCGTCCCGGACCTTCCAAACGGTCCGTCCGGAAGAAGGTCCGGTTCTCCTCTAGTTCTCCTGATTCAACCGACCAAACCGTCCAACCTGACCGTCTTGGACCCTCCAAACTGTTGGTCCCGAACCATTCGACCAAACCGTCCAACCCGACTGTCCCGGAACTTTCAAACGGTGCCGTCCGGAAGAAGATCCCGATCTCCTCTAGTTGTCCCGAACCATCCAACCTAACCGTCCAACCCGACCGTCTCCGTCCCTCCAAACTGTTGGTCCCGAACCATCCGACCAAACCGTCCAACCCGACTGTCCTAGAACATGCAAATGGTCCGTCCGAAGGCCTAGATCTCCTCTAATTGTCCCAAACCATTCGACCAAAATGTCCAACCCGACCGTCCCGGACCTTCCAAACGTTCCGTCCGAAGGAAGGTTCGGTTCTCCTCTAGTTCTCCCCGAACCATCCGACCAAACCATCCAACCCGACCGTCCGGACCCACCAAATGTTGTCCTAAACCATCCAAACTGTTGGTCCCGAACCATCCGACCAAACCGTCCAACCCGACTGTCTCGGACCCTCCAAACTGTTGGTCCCGAACCATCCGACCAAACCGTCCAACCCGACCGTCTCGGACCCTCCAAAGAGTTGGTCCCGGATCATCCGACCAAATCATGCCACCCGACTGTCCCGGACCTCCAAACTGTTGGTCCCGAGCCATCTGACTAAACCGTCCAACCTGACCGTCTCGGACCCTCCAAACTGTTGGCCCGAACCATCCGACCAAACCGTCCAACCCGACCGTCCCAGACCCTCCAAACTGTTGGTCCTGACCCATCCGACCAAACCGTCCAACCCGACCGCCTCGGACCCTCCAACCTGTTGGTCCCGAACCATCCGACCAAACCGTCCAACCCGACCGCCTCGGACCCTCCAAATTGTTGGTCCCGAACCATCCGACCAAACCCGACCGTCCCGGAACATACAAACGCCCCGTCCAGAAGAAGTCCAGATCTCCTCTAGTTGTCCCGAACCATCCGACCAAACCGTCCAACCCGACCGTCCCGGACCCTCCAAACTGTTGGGCCCGAATCATCCGACCAAACTATGCACTCGACCGTCCCGGACCCTCCAAACTGTTGGGCCCGAATCATCCGACCAAACTATGCAACTCGACCGTCTCGGACCCTTCAAACCATCCGACCAAACCATCGAACCTGACCGTCCCGGACCTTCCATACGGTCCGTCCGGAAGAAGGTCCGGCTCTCCTTCTTTCGAATCATCCAACCAAACAATCCAATGCGACCGTCCCGGACCCTACAAACTGTTGGTGCCGAACCATCCGACCAAACCGTCCAACCCGACAGTCTCGGAGCCTCCAAACTGTTGGTCCCGAACCATCCGACCAAACCGTCCAACCCGAACGTCTCGGAACCTCCAAACTGTTGGTCCCGAACCATCGGACCAAACCCGACCGTCCCGGAACATACAAACGGGCCGTCAGGAAGAAGATCCAGATCTCCTCTAGTTGTCCCGAACCATTCGACCAAACCGTCAAACCCGATCGTCCCGGAACTTCCAAACGGTCCGTCCGGAACAAGGTCCGGATCTCCTCTAGTTGTCTCGAACCATCTGACCAAACCGTCCAACCCGACCACCCCGGGCCCTTCGAACTGCTGGTCCCAAACCATCCGACGAAACCATCCAACCCGACCGTCTCGGACTCCTCCAAACCATCCGACCAAACCGTCCGACCCGATCGTACCGGACCCTCCAAACTGTTGGTCCGGAACCGTCCGACAAAACCGTCCAACCCGACCGTCCCGGAACATTCAATCGGTCCGTCGGGAAGAAGGCCCTGATCTCCTCTAGTTGTCCCGAACCGTCCAACCAAACCGTCCAACCCGACCGTCCCGGATCTTGCAAACGGTCCGATCGGAAGAAGGTCCGGCTCTCCTCTAGTTCTCCCGACAACCATCCCGACCACCAAACCATCCAAACCCGACCGTCCCGGACCCTCCAAACTGTTGGTCCCGAACCATCCGACCAAACCGTCCAACCCGACCATCTCGGACCTTCCAAATTGTCTCGAACCATCCAACCAAATCGTCCAACCCGACCGTCCCGGACATTCCAATCGGTCCGTCCGGAAGAAGGTCCGGCTCTCCTCTTGTTCTGCCGAACCATCCGACCAAACCGTCCAACCCGACCATCTCGGCCCCTACAAATTCTTGGTCCCGAACCATCCGACCAATACCGACCACCCCAGAACATACAAACCGTCCGTCAGGAAGATGGTCCGGATCTCCTCAAGTTGTCCCGAACCATCCGACCAAACCGTCCAACCCAATCGTCCTGGAACTTCCAAACTGTCCGTCCGGAAGAAGGTTCGGATCTCCTTTAGTCGTCCCGAACCATCCGACCAAACCGTCCAACCCGACGACCCGGGCCCTTCGAACTACTGGTCCCGAACCATCCGGCCAAACCATCCAACCCGACCGTCTCGGACCCTCCAAACTGTTGGTCCCGAACCGTCTGACCAAACCGTCCAACCCGACCGTCCCGAAACTTCCAAACGGTCCGTCAGGAAGAAGGTCTGGATCTCCTCTAGTTGTCCCGAACCATCTGACCAAACCGTCCAACCCGACCACCCCGGACCCTCCGAACTATTGGTCCCGAGCTATCCGCCCAAACCAACCAACCTGACCGTCTCGGACCATCCAAACCATCCGACCAAACCGTCCAACCCGACCGTCTCGGACCCTCCAAACTTTTTGTCCCGAACCGTCTGACCAAACCGTCCAACCGTCCGTCCCGGAACTTCCAAACGGTGCGTCCGGAAGAACGTCCTGATCTCCTCTAATTGTCCCGGACCTTCCAAACAGTCCGTCCGGAAGAAGGTCCGGCTCTCCTCTAGTTCTCCCGAAACCATCCGACCAAACCGTCCAACCCGACCGTCTCGGACCCTCCAAACTGTTGGTCCCGAACCATCTGACCAAAACCGACAATCCCGGAACATACAAATGGTCCGTCAGGAAGATGGTCCAGATCTCCTCTAGTTGTCCCGAACCATCTGACCAAACCGTCCAACCCGATCGTCCCGGAACTTCCAAACGGTCCGTCCGGAAGAAGGTCCGGATCTCCTCTAGTTGTCCCGAACCATCCGACCAAACCGTCCAATCCGACCACCCCGGACCCTTCGAACTGCTGGTCCCGAGCCATCCGGCCAAACCATCCAACCCGACCGTCTCGGACCCTCCAAACTGTTGGACCTGAACCGTCCGACCAAACCGTCCAACCCAACCATCCCGAAACTTCCAAACGTTCCGTCCGGAAGAAGGTCCTGTCTCCTCTAGTTGTCCTGAACCATCCGACCAAACCGTCCAACCCGACGACCCGGACCTTCAACGGTCGTCCAGAAGAAGGTCCGGTTCTCTGTTCTCCCGAACGTTCAGCAAACCGACCAACCCGACGTCCCAGACTTCCAAACGGTCTATCTGGAAGAAGGTCCGGTTCTCCTCTAGTTCTCCCGAACCATCCAAATAAACCGTCGAACCCGACCGTCTCGGACCCTCCAAACTGTTGGTCCCGAACCATCCGACCAAACCATCCAATCCGACTGTCCCGGAACTTCCAAACGGTCCGTCCGGAAGGAGCTCTGGATCCCCTCTTGTTGTCCCGAACATCCAACCACACCGTCCAACCCGACCATCTCAGAACCTCCAAACTGTTGGCCCCGAACCATCCGACCAAACCGTCCAACCCGATTGTCCTGGAACTTGCAAATGGTCCGCCCGGAAGGTCTAGATCTCCTCTAATTGTCCCAAACCATCCGACCAAACCATCCAACCCGACCGTCCCGGACACTCCAAACTGTCGGTGCCGAACCATCCGATCAAACTGTCCAACCCGACCGTCCCGGACCCTCCAAACTGTTGGTCCCCTAACCATCCGACCAAACCGTCCAACCCGACCGTCCCGGACCCTCCAAACTGTTGGTCCCGAATCATCCGACCAAATCATGCAACCCGACCGTCTCGGTTGCTCCAAACTAATGGTCCCGAACCATCCGACGAAATCGTCCCGCCCGACCGTCTCGGACGTTCCAAACTGTTGGTCCCGAACCATCCGACCAAACCAGACCGTCCCGGAACATATGAACGGTCCATCCGGAAGAAGGTCCTTATCTCCTTTAGTCGTTCCGAATCATCCGACCAAACCGTCCAACCCGACCACCCTGGACCCTCCGAACTGTTGGTCCCAAACCATCCGACGAAAACATGCAACCCGACAGTCTCGGACCTTCCAAAGCATCTGACCAAACCGTCCAACCCGACCGTCTCGGTCCCTCCGAACTGTTGGTCCCGAACCATCCGACCAAACCATCCAACCCGACTGTCCCGGTACTTCCAAACGGTCCGTCCGGAAGAAGGTCCTGATCTCCTTTAGTTGTCCCGAACCATCCAACCAAACCGTCCAACCCGACCCTCCCGGACCTTCCAAATAGTCCGATCGGAAGAAGGTCCGACTCTCCTCCGTTTGACCCGACCGTCTCGGACCTCCAAACTGTTGGTCCCGGACCATCCGACCAAACCGTTTGACCCGACCGTCTCGGACCTCCAAACTGTTGGTCCCGAACCATCCGACAAACCGTCCAACCCGACCGTCCCGGACTTCCAAACTGTGGTCCCGAACATCCGACAAACCGTCCAACCCGACGTCCCGGACCCTCCAAACTGTTGGTCCCGAATCATCCGACCAACTCATGCAACCCGACCGTCTCGGACCCTCCAAACTGTTGGTCCCGAACCATCCGACCAAACCGTCCAACCCGATCGTCCCGGAACTTCCAAACGGTCCGTCCGGAAGAACGTCCGGATCTCCACTAGTTGTCCCGAACCATCCGACCAAACCGTCCAACCCGACCACCCTGGGTCCTTCGAAGTGCTGGTCCCGAACAATCCGGCCAAACCATCCAACCCGACCGTCTCGGACCCTCCAAAATGTTGGTCCCGAACCGTCCGACCAAACCGTCCAACCCGACCGTCTCGATACTTCCAAACGGTCCGTCCGGAAGAAGGTCCGGATCTCCTCTAGTTGTCCCGAACCATCCGACCAAACCGTCCAACCCAACCAACCAGGACGCTCCGAACTGTTGGTCCCGAACCATCCGACCAAACCATTCAACCCGACCGTCTGGGACCCTCCAAACCATCCGACCAAACCGTCCGACCCGACAGTGCCGGACCCTCCAAACTGTTGGTCCCGAATCATCCGACCAAATCATGCAACCCGACCGTCTCGGACCCTCCAAACTGTTGGTCCCGAACCATCCGACCAAATCATCCCACCCGACCGTCTCTGACCCTCCAAACTGTTGGTCCCGAACCATCCAACCAAACCGTCCAACCCGACCGTCCCGGACCCTCCAAACTGTTGGTCCCGAACCATCCGACCAAACCGTCCAACCCGACGTCTCGGACCCTCCAAACTGTTGGTCCCGAACCATCTGACCAAACCGACAATCCCGGAACATACAACTGGTCCGTCAGGAAGATGGTCCAGATCTCCTCTAGTTGTCCCGAACCATCCGACCAAACCGTCCAACCCGATCGTCCCGGAACTTCGAACAGGGTCCGTCCGGAAGAAGGTCCGGATCTCCTCCGTTGTCCCGAACCATCCGACCAAACCGTCCAATCCGACCACCCCGGGCCCTTCGAACTGCTGGTCCCGAGCCATCCGACCAAACCGTCCAACCCGACCGTCTCGATACTTCCAAACGGTCCGTCCGGAAGAAGGTCCGGATCTCCTCTAGTTGTCCCGAACCATCCGACCAAACCGTCCAACCCAACCAACCAGGACGCTCCGAACTGTTGGTCCCGAACCATCCGACCAAACCATTCAACCCGACCGTCTCGGACCCTCCAAACCATCCGACCAAACCGTCCGACCCGACAGTGCTGGACCCTCGAAACTGTTGGTCCCGAATCATCCGACCAAATCATGCACCCGACCGTCTCGGACCCTCCAAACTGTTGGTCCCGAACCATCCGACCAAATCATCCCACCCGACCGTCTCTGACCCTCCAAACTGTTGGTCCCGAACCATCGACCAAACCGTCCAACCCGACCGTCCCGACCCTCCAAACTGTTGGTCCCGAACCATCCGACCAAACCGTCCAAACCCGACCGTCCCGGAACTTCCAAACGGTCCGTCCGGAAGAACGTCCGGATCTCCTCTAGTTGTCCCGAACCATCCGACCAAACCGTCCAACCCGACCTCCCTGGGTCCTTCGAAGTGCTGGTCCCGAACCATCCGGCCAAACCATCCAACCCGACCGTCTCGGACCCTCCAAAATGTTGGTCCCGAACCGTCCGACCAAACCGTCCAACCCGACCGTCCCGGAACTCTCCAAACTGTTGGTCCCGAATCATCCGACCAAACCGTGCAACCCGACCGTTCCGGACCTTCCAAACTGTTGGTCCCGAACCATCCGACCAAAACCGTCCAACCCGACCGTCCCGGACCCTCCGAACTGTTGGTCCCGAACCGTCCGACCAAACCGTCCAACCCGACCGTCCCGGAAGTTCCAAACGGTCCGTCTGGAAGAAGGTCCAGATCTCCTCTAGTTGTCCCGAACCGTCCAACCAAACCATTCAACCCGACCGTCCCTGACCTTCCAAACGGTCCCGACCGGAAGAAGGTCCGGCTCTCCTCTAGTTCTCCCGAACCATCCGACCAAAACCATCCAACCCGACCGTCCGGACCCTCCAAACTGTTGGTCCCGAACCATCTGACTAAACAGTCCAACCCGACTGTCTCGGACCCTCCAAACTGTTGGTTCCGAACCATCCGACCAAACCGTCCAACCCGACCGTCCCGAAACCCTCCAAACTGTTGGTTCCGAATCATCCGACCAAATCAGTGCAACCCGATTGCATCGGAACCTCAAACTGTGGTCCCGAACCACCCAACCAAATCGTCATACCCGACCGTCTCGGACGCTCCAAACTGTTGGTCCCGAACCATCCGACCAGAACCCGACCATGCCCAGAACATACAAACGGTCCGTCCGGAAGAAGGTCGGATCTCCTCTAGTTGTCCCCAACCATCCGACCAAACGTCCAACCCGACCACCCCGGACCCTCCGAACTGTGGTGCTCGAGCCATCTGACCAAACCATCCAACCGACCGTCTTGGATGCTCCAAACCATCCGACCAAACCGTCCAACCTGACCGTCTCGGACCCTCCAAAACTGTTGGTCCCGAATCATCCGACCAAATCATGCCAACCCGACATCCCGGACCCTCCAAACTGGTTGCCCCGAACAATCCGACCAAATCGTCCAACCTGACCATCTCGGACGCTCCAAACTGGTGGTCCCGAACCATCCGACAGTCCAACCCGACCATCCCGACCTTCCAAACTGTTGGTCCCGAACCATCCGACCAAACCGTGCAACCTGACCGTCCCGGACCGTCCAAACGCTCCGTCCGGAAGAAGGTCCGGCTCTCCTCTAGTTCTAACGAACCATCCGACCAAACCATCCAACCTGACCGTCTCGGACCTTCCAAACTGTTGGTCCCGAACCATCTGACTAAATCATCCAACCCGACCATCTCGGACCCTCCAAACTGTTGGTCCCGAATCATCTGACCAAGTCATGCAACCCGACCGTCTCGGATCCTCCAAACTGTAGGCCCCGAACCATCCGACCAAATCGTCCCACCCGACCGTCTCGGACGCTCCAAACTGTTGTCCCGAACCATCCGACGAAACCATCCAACCCGACCGTCTCGGACGCTCCAAACTGTTGGTCCCGAACCATCCGACGAAACCATCCAACCCGACCGTCTCGGACCCGCCAAACCATCCCACCAAACCGTCCAACCCGACCTTCTTGGACCCTCCAAACTGTTGATCCAAACCATCCCGCCAAACCATCCCGCCAAACCATCCGACCAAACCATCCAACCCGACCGTCCCGGACCCTCCAAACTGTTGGTCCCGAACCATCTGACTAAACAGTCCAACCCGACTGTCTCGGACCCTCCAAACTGTTGGTCCCGAACCATCCGACCAAACCGTCCAACCCGACCGTCCCGAACCCTCCAAACTGTTGGTTCCGAATCATCCGACCAAATCATGCAACCCGACTGCATCGGAACCTCCAAACTGTTGGTCCCGAACCACCCAACCAAATCGTCATACCCGACCGTCTCGGACGCTCCAAACTGTTGGTCCCGAACCATCCGACCAAACCCGACCATCCCAGAACATACAAACGGTCCGTCCGGAAGAAGGTCCGGATCTCCTCTAGTTGTCCCGAACCATCCGACCAAACCGTCCAACCCGACCGTCCCGGGACCCTCCAAACAGTTGGTCCCGAATCATCCGACGAAATCATGCAACCCGACCGTCTCGGACCCTCCAAACTGGTGGTCCCGAACCATCCGACAATCCAACCCGACCATCCCGACCCTCCAAACTATTGGTCCCGAACCATACGACCAAACCGTGCAACCCGACCGTCCCGGACCGTCTAAACGGTCCGTCCGGAAGAAGGTCCGGCTTTCCTCTAGTTCTAACGAACCATCCGACCAAACCATCCAACCTGACCGTCCCGGACCCTCCAAACTGTTGGTCCCGAACCATCTGACTGAACCGTCCGACCCGACCATCTCGGACCGTCGAAACTGTTCGTCCCGCACCATCCGACCAAACCATCGAACCCGATTGTCCTGGAACTTGCAAATGGTCCGCCCGGCAGGTCTAGATCTCCTCTAATTCTCCCAAACCATTCGACCAAACCGTCCAACACGATCGTGCTGGACCTTCCAAACGGCCCACCCGGAAGAAGGTTCTTCTCTTGTTCTGCCGAACTGTCCGACCAAACCATCCAACCCGACCGTCCCAGACACTCCAAACTGTCGGTGCCGAACCATCCGACCAAACCGTCCAACCCGACTGTCTCGGACCTTCCAAACTGTTGTCCCGAACCATCCGACCAAACGGTCCAACCCGACCGTCCCGGACCCTCGAAACAGTTGGTCCCGAATCATCCGAAGAAATCATGCAACCCGACCTCTCGGACCCTCCAAACTGTTGGTCCCGAACCATCCGACTAAACCATCGAACCCGATTGTCCTGGAACATGCAAATGGTCCGCCCGGAAGGTCTAGATCTCGTCTAATTCTCCCAAACCATCCGACCAAACCGTCCAACCCGACCGTGCTGGACCTTCCAAACGGCCCACCCGGAAGAAGGTTCTCCTTTGTTCTGCCGAACCGTCCGACCAAACCATCCAACCCGACCGTTCCAGGCACTCCAAACTGTCGGTGCCGAACCATCCGACCAAACCGTCCAACCCGACTGTGTCGGACCCTCCAAACTGTTGTCCCGAACCATCCGACCAAACCGTCCAACCCGACCGTCCCGGACCCTCCAAACAGTTGGTCCCGAATCATCCGAAGAAATCATGCAACCCGACCGTCTCGGACCCTCCAAACTGGTGGTCCCGAACCATCCGACAGTTCAACTCGACCATCCCGACCCTCCAGACTGTTGGTCCCGAACCATCCGACCAAACCGTGCAACCCGACCGTCCCGGACCTTCCAAACGGTCCGTCCGGAAGAAGGTCTGGCTCTCCTCCAGTTCTAACGAACCATCCGACCAAACCATCCAACCGGACCGTCCCGGACCCTCCAAACTGTTGGTCCCGAACCGTCCGACCAAACCGTCCAACCCGACCGTGCCAGAACTTCCAAATGGTCCTTCCGGAAGAAGGTCCTGATCTCCTCTAGTTGCCCCGAACCATCCAACCAAACCGTCCAACCCGACCGTCCCGGACCTCCAAACGGTCCGTCCGGAAGAAGGTCCGAATCACCTCTTGTTGTCCCGAACCATCCAACCACACCATCCAACCCGCCTTTTGAGAACTTCCAAACTGTTGGTCCCGAACCATCCGACGAAACCGTCCAACCCGATTGTCCTGGAACTTGCGAATGGTCCGCCCGGAAGGTCTAGATCGCCTCTAATTGTCCCAAACCATCCGACCAAACCGTCCAACCCGACCGTCCCGGACACTCCAAACTGGCGGTGCTGAACCATCCGACCAAACCGTCCAACCCGACTGTCTCGGACCCTCCAAACTGTTGGTGCCGAACCATCCGACCAAACCGTCCAACCCGACCGTCCCGGACCCTCCAAACAGTTGGTCCCGAATCATCCGACGAAATCATGCAACCCGACCGTCTCGGACCCTCCAAACTGGTGGTCCCGAACCATCCGACGGTCCAACCCGACCATCCCGACGCTCCAAACTGTTGGTCCCGAACCATACGACCAAACCGTGCAACCCGACCGTCCCGGACCGTCCAAACGGTCCGTCCGGTAGATGGTCCGGCTTTCCTCTAGTTCTAACGAACCATCCGACCAAACCATCCAACCTGACCGACCCGGACCCTCCAAACTGTTGGTCCCGAACCATCTGACTGAACCGTCCGACCCGACCATCTCGGACCGTCGAAACTGTTGGTTCCGAACCATCCGACCAAACCATCGAACCCGATTGTCCTGGAACTTGCAAATGGTCCGCCCGGCAGGTCTAGATCTCTTCTAATTCTCCCAAACCATCCGACCAAACCGTCCAACCCGACCGTGCTGGACCTTCCAAACGGCCCACCCGGAAGAAGGTTCTCCTCTTGTTCTGCCGAACTGTCCGACCAAACCATCCAACCCGACCGTCCTAGACACTCCAAACTGTCGGTGCCGAACCATCCGACCAAACCGTCCAACCCGACTGTCTCGGACCCTCCAAACTGTTGTCCCGAACCATCCGACCAAACGGTCCAACCCGACCGTCCCGGACCCTCGAAACAGTTGGTCCCGAATCATCCGAAGAAATCATGCAACCCGACCATCTCGGACCCTCCAAACTGTTGGTCCTGAACCATCCGACCAAAACGTCCAACCCGACCGTCCCGGACCCTCCAAACTGTTGGTTCCGAATCATCCGACCAAATCATACAACCCGGCCGTCTCGGACCCTCCAAACTATTGGTCCCGAACCATCCGACCAAATCGTCGTACCCGACCGTCTCGGACGCTCCAAACAGTTGGTCCCGAACCATCCGACCAAACCCGACCGTCCCGGAACATAGAAACGGTCCGTCCGGAAGAAGCTCCGGATCTCCTCTAGTTGTCCCGCACCATCCAACCAAACTGTCCAACCCGACCATCCCGGACCCTCCGAATTGTTTGTCCGGAACCATCCGATCAAACCATCCAACCCAACCGTCTTGGACCCTCCAAACCATCCGACCAAACCGTCCAACCCGACCGTCTCGGACGCTCGAAACTGTTGGTCCCGAACCGTCTGACCAAACCGTCCAACCCGACCGTCCCGGAACTTCTAAACGGTCCGTCCAGAAGAAGTCCCTGATCTCCTCTAGTTGTCCCGAACCATCCGACCAAATCATCCAACCTGACCGTCTCGGACTCTCCAAACTATTGTTCCCGAACAATCCGACCAAATCGTCATACCCGACCGTCTCGGACGCTCCAAACTGTTTGTCCCAAGCCATCGGACCAAACCGTCCAACCCGACCGTCCCAGGCCCTCCAAACTGTTTGTCCCAAACATCGGACCAAACCGTCCAACAAGACCGTCCCGGACCTTCCAAACGGTCCGTCCGCAAGAAGGTCCGGATCTCCTCTAGTTGTCCCGAACCATCCGACCAAACCATCCAACCCGATCATCCCAGAACTTCCAATAGGTCCGTCCGGAAGGAGGTCCTGGTCTCCTCTAATTGTCCCGAAACATCCGACCAAACCGTCCAAACCGAACGTCCCGGACCTTCGAAACTATTGGTCCCAAACCATCCGACCAAAGCAACCAACCCGACCGTCCCGGACCCTCCAAACTGTTGATCCCGAACCATCCGACCAAACCGACCAACCCGTCCGTCTCGGAACCCCCAAACTGCTGGTCCCGAACCAACCGACCAAACCGTCCAACCCGACCGTCCCGGGCCCTCCAAACTGTTGGTCCCGAATCGTCTGACCAAACCATCCAACCCGACCGTCCCGGGCCCTCCAAACTGTTGGTCCCAAATCATCCGACCAAACCGTCCAACCCGACCATCTCGGACCCTCCAAACTGTTAATCTCGAACCATCCGGCCAAATCGTGATACCCGACCGTCTCGGACGCTCCAAACTGTTGGTCCCGAACCATCCGACCAATCCCGACCATCCCGAAACATAAAAACGGTCCGTCCGGAACAAGGTCCGGATCTCCTCTAGTTGTCCCGAACCATCCGACCAAACCGTCCAACCCGACCACCCCGGACCCTCCGAACTGTTGGTCCCGAGCCATCCGACCAAACCATCCAACCCGACCGTCTCGGACCCTCCATACCATCCAACCAAACCGTCCAACCCGAGCGTCTCAGACCCTCCAAACTGTTGGTCCCGAATCGTCCGACCAAACCGTCCAACCCGTCCGTCCCGGAACTTCCAAACGGTCCGGCCGGAAGAACGTCCTGATCTCCTCTAGTTGTCCCGAACCATCCAACCAAACCGTCCAACCCGACTGTCCCGGACCTTCCAAACGATCCGTCCGGAAGAAGGTCCAGCTCTCCTCTAGTGCTCTCGAACCATCCGACCAAACCAACCAACCCGACCGTCTCAGAACCTCCAAACTGTTGGTGCCGAACCATCCGACCAAAACGTCCAACCCGACTGTCCTGGAACTTGCAAATGGTCTGCCCGGAAGGTCTAGATCTCCTCTAATTGTCCCAAACCATCCGACCAAACCGTCCAATCCAGCCGTCCCGGACCTTCCAAACGGACCGCCTGGAAGAAGGTCCGGTTCTCCTCATGTTCACGCGAACCTCCAGACCAAACCATCCAACCTGGCCGTCCCGGACACTCCAAACTGTTGGTCCCGAACCATCCAACCAAACGGTCCAACCCGGCCGTCTCGGACCCTCCAAACTGTTGTTGATCCGGAACCATCCGACCAAACCGTCCAACCCGACCGTCCCGGACCTTACAAACTGTTGGTCCCAAACCATCCGACCAAACCGTCCAACCCGACTGTCCCAGACCTTCCAAACGGTCCGTCCGGCTCTCCTCTAGTTCTCCCGAACTATCCGACCTAACCATCCGACCCGACTGTCCCGGACCCTCCAAACTGTTGGTCTCGAACCATCCGACCAAACCGTCCAACCCGACCGTCCCGGCCGTCTCGGACCCCCCAAACTGTTGGTCTCGAACCATCCGACCAAACCGTCCAACCCGACCGTCCCGGCCCGTCCAAACTTTCGGTCCCAAATCGTCCGACCAAACCGTCCAACCCGACCGTCCCGGACCTTCCAAACGGTCCGTCCAGAAGGTCTAGATCTCCTCTAATTGTCCCAAATCATCCAACCAAACCGTCCAACCCGACGGTACCGGACCTTCCAAACTGTTGGTCCCCAACCATCCGACCAAAACCATCCAACCTGACCGTCCCGGACCCTCCAAACTGTTGGTCCCGAACCATCCGACCAAATTATCCAACCCGACCGTCTTGGACCCTCCAAACTATTGGTCTCGAACCATCCGACCAAACCATTCAACCCGACCGTCCCGGGCCCTCCAAACTTTTGGTCCCAAACCGTCTGACCAAACCATCCAACCCGACCGTCCCGGACCTTCCAAACGGTCCCCGGAAGAAGGTCCGGTTCTCCTCTAGTTCCCTCGAACCATCCGACCAAACCATCCAACCCGACCATCCCGGACCCCCCAAACTGTTGGTCCCGAATAATCCGACCAAACCGTCCAACCCGACCTTCTTGGACCCACCAAACAATTGGTCTTGACCCATCCGACCAAACCTTCCAACCCGACCGTCCCGGGCCCTTCCAAACGGTCCGTCCAGAAGAATGTCCGGCTCTCCTCTAGTTGTCCCGAACCATCCGACCAAACCGTCCAACCCGACCGTCCTGGACCTTCCAAACGGTCCGACTGGAAGAATGTCCGGCTCTCCTCTAGTCCTCCCAAACTATCCGATCAAACCATCCAACTCGACCGACCCGGACCCTCCAAACTGTTGGGCCCGAACCATCTGACTAAACCGTCCAACCCGACCGTCTCGGTCCATCCAAACTGATGGTCCCGAACCATCCGACCAAACGTTCCAACGTGACCGACCCGGACCCTCCAAACTGTTGGTCCTGAATCATCCGACCCAAATCATGCAACCCAACCGTCTCGGACCCTCCAAACTGTTGATCCCGAACCATCCGGCCAAATCGTCATACCCGACTGTCTCGGACGCTGCAAACTGTAGGTCCCGAACCATCCGACCAAACCCGACCGTCCCGGAACATACAAACGGTCCGTCCGGAACAAGGTCCGGATCTCCACTAGTTGTCCCAAACCATCCGACCAAACCGTCCAACCCGACCACCCCGGACTCTCCGAACTGTTGGTCCCGAACCATCCGACCAAACCATCCAACCCGACCATCTCGGACCCTCCAAACCATCCAACCAAACCATTCAACCGGACCGTCCCGGACCCTCCAAACTGCTGGTCCCGAACCGTCCGACCAAACCGTCCAACCCGACCGTCCCGGAACTTCAAAACGGTCCGTCCGGAAGAAGGTCCTGATCTCCTCTTGTTGTCCCGAACCATCCAACCAAACCGTCCAACCCGACCATCTCAGAACCTCCAAACTGTTGGTGCCGAACCATCCGACCAAACCGTCCAACCCGACTGTCCTGAAACTTGCAAATGGTCTGCCCGGAAGGTCTAGATCTCCTCTAATTGTCCCAAACCATCCGACCAAACCGTGCAATCCGGCCGTCCCGTACCTTCCAAACGGACCGCCTGGAAGAAGGTCCGGTTCTCCTCTTGTTCTCCCGAACCACCCAACCAAACCATCCAACCTGGTCGTCCCGGACACTCCAAACTGTTGGTCCCGAACCATCCAACCAAACGGTCCAACCCGGCCGTCTCGGACCCTCCAAACTGTTATTGATCCCGAACCATTCAACCAAATCGTCCAACCCGACCATTCCGGACCTTACAAACTGTTGGTCCCAAACCATCCGACCAAACCGTCCAACCCGACCATCCCGGACCTTCCAAACGGTCCGTTCGGAAGAAGGTCTGGCTCTCCTCTAGTTCTCCCGAACTATCCGACCAAACCATCCGACCCGACCGTCCCGGACCATCCAAACTGTTGGTCCCGAACCCTCTGAGTAAACCGACCAACCCAGCCGTCTCGGACCCTCCAAACTGCTGGTCCCAAACCATCCGACCAAACCATCCAACCCGACCGTCCCGGACCCTCCAAACTGTTTGTCCCGAATCATCCGAGCAAATCATGCAACCCGACCTTCTCGGACCCTCCAAACTGTTGGTCCCGAACCATCCGACCAAATCGTCCAACCCGACTGTCTCGGACGCTCCAAAGTGTTGGTCCTGAACCATCCGACCAAACCCGACCGTCCCGGAACATACAAACGGTCCGTCCTGAAGAAGGTCCGGATCTCCTCTAGTTGACCCGAACCATCCGACCAAACCATCTAACCCGATCGTCCCAGAACTTCCAAACGGTCCGTCCGGAAGAAGGTCCGGATCTCCTTTAGTTGCCCCGAACCATCCGACCAAACCGTCCAACCCGATTGTCCGGGAACATCCAAACGGTCCGTCCTGAAGAAGGTCCGGATCTCCTCTAGTTGACCCGAACCATCCGATCAAATCGTCTAACCCGATAGTCCCGGAACTTCCAAACGGTCCGTCCGGAAGAAGGTCCGGATCACTTCTAGTTGTCTCGAACCATCCGACCAAACCGTCCAACCCGATCGTCCCGGAACTTCCAAACGGTCCTTCCGGAAGAAGGTCCGGATCTCCTCTAGTTGTCCCGAATCATCCAACCCAACCGTCTCGGACCCTCCAAATGGTCCATCCGGAAGGTCTAGATCTCCTCTAATTGTCCCAAATCATCCGACCAAACCGTCCAACCCGATCGTCCCGGAACTTCCAAACGGTCCGTCCGGAAGAAGGTCCGGATCTCCTCCAATTGTCCCGAACCTTTAGACCAAACCGTCCAACCCGACCGTCCCGGAACTTACAAACGGTCCGTCCGGAAGAAGGTCCGGATCTCCTCTAGATGTCCCGAACCATCCAACCAAACCGTCCAACCCGATCGTGTCAGATCCTCCAAACTGTTGGTCCCGAACCATCCGACCAACCCGTCCAACCCGACTGTCCTAGAACATCCGACCAAACCGTCCAACTCGACCGTCAAGGACCTTCCAAACGGTCCGTCCAACCCGGCCGTCCCGGACGCTCCGAACTGTTGGTCCCGAACCATCCGACCAAACCGTCCAACCCAACCGTCTTGGACCCTCCAAACTGTTTGTTCCGAACCATCCGACCAAACCGTCCAACCCGACCGTCCCGGGCCCTCCAAACTATTGGTCCCAAACCATTTGACCAAACCGTCCAACCCGATCGTCCCGGAACTTCCAAACGGTCCGTCCGGAAGAAGGTACGCATCTCCTCTAGTTGTCCTGAACCATCTGACCAAACCGTTCAACCCGATCGTCCCGGACCTTCCAAACGGTCCGTCCGGAAGAATGTCCGGCTCTGCTCTAGTTGTCCCGAACCATCCGACCAAACTATCGAACCCGACCGTCCCGGACCCTCCAAACTGTTGGTCCCGAACCATCAGACTAAACCGACCAACCCGGCCGTCTCAGACCCTCCAAACTGTTGGTCCCAAACCATCCGACCAAACCGTCCAACCCGACCGTCCCGGACCCTCCAAACTGTTTGTCCCGAATCATCCGACCAAATCATGCAACCCGACCGTCTCGGACCATCCAAACTGTTGGTCCCGAACCATCCGACCAAATCGTCCAACCCGACCGTCTCGGACGCGCCAGACTGCTGGTCCCGAACCACCCGACCAAACTCGACCGTCCCGGAACAAACAAACGGTCCGTCCGGAAGATGGTCCGGATCTCCTCTAGTTGTGCCGAACCATCCAACCAAACCGTCTCACCCGACCGTCCCGGAACATACAAACGGTCCGTCCGGTAGAAGGTCTGGAACTCCTCTAGTTGTCCCGAACCATCCAACCACACCTTCCAACCCGACCGTCCTGGAACATCCAAACGGTCCGTCCGCAAGAAGGTACGGATCTCTTCTAGTAGTCCCAAACCATCCGACCAAACCGTCCAACCCGGTCGTCCCGAAACTTCCAAACGGTCCGTCCGGAAGAAGGTCCGGTTGTCCTCTAGTTCTCCCGAACCATCCGACCAAACCCTCCAACCCGACCGTCCCGGACCCTCCAAACTGTTGGTCCCGAACCATCCGACCAAACTGTCCGACCCGACCGTCTTGGAACCTCCAAACTGTTGGTCTCGAACCATCTGACCAAACCGTCCAACCCGACCGTCCCAGGCCCTCCAAACTTTTGGTCCCAAACCGTCCGACCAAGCTGTCCAACCCCGACCGTCCCGGACCTTACAAATAGTCTGTCCGAAAGAAGGTCCGGTTCTCCTCTACTTCACCCGAACCATCCGACCAAACCATCCAACCCGACCGTCCCGAACCCTCCAAACTGTTGGTCCCGAACCATCCGACCAAACCGTCCAACCCGACCGTCTTGGACCCTCCAAACTGTTGGTCTCGAACCATCCGACCAAACCGTCCAACCCGACCGTCCCGGGCCCTCCGAACTTTCGGTCCCAAACCTTCCGACCAAACCGTTCAACCCGACCGTCCCGGACCTTCCAAACGGTCTGTCCGGAAGAAGGTCCGGCTCTCGTCTAGTTGTCCCGAACCATCCGACCAAACCGTCCTACCCGATCGTCCCGGAACATCCAACCGGACCGTCTCAGACCCTCCAAACTGTTGGTCCCGAACCATCCGACCAAACCGTCCGGCCCGACTGTCCTAGAACTTCCATATGGTCCGTCCGGAAGGTCTAAATCTCCTCTAATTGTCCCAAATCATCCGACCAAACCGTCCAACCCGACCGTCCCGAACCTTCCAATAGGTCCGTCCGGAAGAACGTCCGGTTCTCCTCTAGTTCTCCCGAACCATCCGACCAAACCATCCAACCCGACCGTCCCGGACCCTCCAAACTGTTGGTCCCGAACCATCCGACCAAACCGTGCAACCCCACCGTCTTGGAAGCTCCAAACTGTTGGTCCCGAACCATCCGACTAAACCGTCCAACTCGATCGTCCCGGGCCCTCCAAACTGTTGGTCCCGAACCATCCGACCAAACCATCCAACCCGACTGTCCTAGAACTTCAAATATTTTGTCCGGAAGTTCTAGATGTCCTCAAATTGTCCCGAAACATCCGACCAAACCGTCCAACCCGACCGTCCCGGACCTTCCAAACGGTCCGTCCGGAACAAGGTCCGGTTCTCCTCTTGTTCTCCCGAACCATCCGACTAAACCATCCAACCCGATCGTCCCGAACCCTCCAAACTGTTGGCCCCGAACCATCCGACCAAACCGTCCAACCCGACCGTCTGGGACCCTCCAAACTGTTGGTCTCGAACCATCCGACCAAACCGTCCAACCCGACCGTCCCGGTCCCTCCAAACTTTTGGTCCCAAACCGTCCGACCCGACCCTCCCGGAACTTCCAAACGGTCCGTCCGGAAGAAGGTCCGGATCTCCTCTAGTTGTCCCGAACCATCCAACCACACCGTCCAACCCGACCGTCCTGGAACTTCCAAACGGTCCGTCCGCAAGAAGGTCCGGATCTCTTCTAATTGTCCCGAACCATCCGACCAAACCGTCCAAGCTGACCGTCCCAGAACTTCCCAACGGTCCATCTGGAAGAAGGTTCGGATCTCCTCTAGTTGTCCCGAACCATCCGACCAAACCATGCAACCTGACCGTGTCAGACCCTCTAAACTGTTGGTCCCGAACCATCCGACCAAACCGTCCAACCCGACAGTCCTAGAACTTCCAAATGGTCCATTCGGAAGTTCTAGATCTCCTCTAATTCTTCCGAAACATCCGACCAAACCGTCCAACCCGACCGTCCCGGACCTTCCAAACGGTCCGTCCCAAACCATGGTCCATCCGGAAGTTCTAGATCTCCTCTAATTCTTCCGAAACATCCGACCAAACCATCCAACCCGACCGTCTTGGAACCTCCAAACTGTTTGTCCCGAACAATCCGACCAAACCATCCAACCCGACCGTCTTGGACTCTCCGAACTGTTGGTCTCGAACCATCCGACCAAAACATCCAACCCGACCGTCCCGAGCCCTCCAAACTTTTGGTCCCAAACCGTCCGACCCGACCGTCCCGGACCTTCCAAACGGTCCGTCTGGAAGAAGGTCCGGTTCTCCTGTTGTTCTCCCAAACCATCCGACCAAACCATCCAACCCGACCGTCCCGAACACTCCAAACTGTTGGTCCCGAACCATCTTACCAAACTGTCCAACCCGACCGTCTCGGACCCTCTAAACTGTTGTTGGTTCCGAACCATCCGACCAAACCGTCCACCCCGACTGTCCCGAGCCCTCCAAACTTTCGGTCCCAAACCGTCCGACCAAACCGTCCAATCCGACCGTCCCGGACCTTCCAAACGGTCCGTCCGGAAGAATGTCCGGCTCTGCTCTAGTTCTCCCGAACCATCCGACCAAATCATCCAACGAGACCGTCCCGGACCCTCCAAACTGTTGGTCCCGAACCATCTGACTAAACAAACCAACCCGGCCGTCTCAGACCCTCCAAACTGTTGGTCCCAAACCATCCGACCAAACCGTTCAACCCAACCTTCCCAGACCCTCCAAACTGTTTATCCCGAATCATCCGACCAAATCATGCGACCCAACCGTCTCGGACCATCCAAACTGTTGGTCCCAAACCATCTGACCAAATCGTCCAACCCGACCGTCTCGGACGCTCCAAACTGTTGGTCCCGAACCATCCGACCAAACCCGACCGACCCGGAACAGACAAACGGTCCGTCCGGAAGAAGGTCCGAATCTCCACTAGTTGACCCGAACCATCCAACCAAACCGTCCAACCTGACCGTTCCGGAACATACAAATGGTCCATCCGGTTGAAGGTCCGGATCTACTCTAGTTGTCCTGAACAATCCGACCAAACCGTCCAACCCGATCGTCCGGGAACTTCCAAACGGTCCGTCCGGAAGAAGGTCCGGATCCCTTCTAGTTGTCCCGAACCATCCGACCAAACCCGACCGTCCCGGAACATACAAACGGTCCGTCCAGTTGAAGGTCCGGATCTCCTCTAGTTGTCCCGAACCATCCGACCAAACCGTCCAACCCGATCGTCCGGGAACTTCCAAACGGTCCGTCCGGAAGAAGGTCCGGATCTCTTCTAGCTGCCCCGCACCATCCGACCAAACCGTCCAACCCGATCGTCCCGGAACTTCCAAACGGTCCGTCCGGAAGAAGGTCCGGTTCTCCTCTAGTTCTCCTGAACCATCCGAACGAACCATCCAACCCGACCGTCCCGGACGCTCCAAACTGTTGGTCGCGACCCATCTGACCAAACTGTCCAACCCGACCGTCTTGGAAGCTCCAAACTATTGGTCCCAAACCATCCGACTAAACCATCCAACCCGACCGTCCCGGGCCATCCAAACTGTTGGTCCCTAACCATCCGGCCAAACTGTCCAACCCGACTGTCCTAGAACTTCTAATGGTTCATCCGGAAGTTCTACATCTCCTCAAATTGTCCCGGAACATCCGACCAAACTGTCCATCCCGACCGTCCCGGACCTTCCAAACGGTTCGTCCGGAAGAAGGTCCGGTTCCACTCTAGTTCTCCCGAACCATCTGACTAAACCATCCAACCCGACCGTCCCGGACCCTCCAAACTGTTGGCACCGAACCATCCGACCAAACCGTCCAACCCGACCGTCTTGGACCCTCCAAACTGTTGGTCTCGAACCATCCGACCAAACCGTCCAACCCGACCATCCCAGGACACCAAACTTTTGGTCTCAAACCGTCCGACCAAACCGTCCAACCCGACCATCCCGGAACTTTAAAACGGTCCGTCCGGAAGAAGGTCCTGTTCTCCTCTTGTTGTCCCGAACCATCCGACCAAACCGTCCAACCCGATCGTCCCGGAACTTCCAAACGGTCTGTCCGGAAGAAGGTCCGGTTCTCCTCTACTTCTCCCGCACCATCCGACCACACCGTCCAACCCGACCGTCCTGGAACTTCCAAACGGTCCGTCCGCAAGAAGGTCCGGATCTCTTCTAGTTGTCCCGAACCATCTGACCAAACCGTCCAACCTGACCGTCCCGGATCATCCCAACGGTCCGTCCGGAAGAAGGTTTGGATCTCCTCTAGTTGCCCCGAACGATCCGACCAAACCGTGCAACCCGACCGTCTCAGACCCTCCAAACTGTTGGTCCCGAACCATCCGACCAAACCGTCCAACCCGACTGTTCTAGAACTTCCAAATGGTCCATCCGGAACTTCTAGATCTCCTCTAATTGTCCCGAAACATCTGACCAAACCGTCCAACCCGACCGTCCAGGACCTTCCAAACGGTCCGTCCGGAAGAAGGTCCGGTTCTCCTGTAGTTCTCCTGAACCATCCGACCAAACCATCCTACCCGACCATCCCGGACCCTCCAAACTGTTGGTCCCGAACCATCCGACCAAACCGTCCAACCCGATCGTCTTGGACCCTCCAAACTGTTGGTCTCGAACCATCCGACCAAACCATCCAACCCGACCGACGCGGGCCCTTCAAACTTTTGGTCCCAAACCGTCCGACCAAACAATCCAACCCGACCGTCCCGGACCTTCCAAACGGTCCGGAAGAAGATCCGGTTCTTGTCTTCTTCTCCCGAACCATCCAACCAAACCATCCAACCCGACCGTCCCGGGCACTTCAAACAGTTGGTCCCGAACCATCCGACCAAACTGTCCAACCCGACCGTCTCGGACCCTCCAAACTCTTGTTGGTCCCGAACCATCCGATGAAACCGTCCACCCCGACCGTCCCGGGCCCTCCAAACTTTCGGTCTCAAGCCGTCCGACCAAACCGTCCGGAAGAATGCCCGGCTCTGCTCTAGTTCTCCTGAACCATCCGACCAAACCATCCAACAAGACCGTCCCGGACCTTCCAAACTGTTGGTCCCGAACCATCTGACTAAACCGACCACCCCGGCCGTCTCAGACCCTTCAAACTGTTGGTCCCAAACCATCTGACCAAACCGTCCAACCCGACCGTCCCGGACCCTCCAAACTGGTTATCCCGAATCATCCGACCAAATCACGCAACCCGACCGTCTCGGACCATCCAAATTGTTGGTCCCAAACCATCCGACCAAATCGTCCAACCCGACTGTCTCGGACGCTCCAAACTGTTGGTCCCGAACCATCCGACCAAACTCGACCATCCCTGAACATACAAACGGTCCGTCCGGAAGAAGGTCTGGATCTCCTCTAGTTGACCCGAACCATCCGACCAAACCGTCTAACCCGACCGTCCCGGAACATACAAACGGTCCGTTCGGTTGAAGGTCCGGATCTCCTCTAGTTGTCCCGAACCATCCGACCAAACCGTCCAACCCGATCGTCCGGGAACTTCCAAATGGTCCGTCTGGAAGAAGGTCCGGTTCTCCTCTTGTTGTCCCGAACAATCCGACCAAACCGTCCAACCCGATCGTCCCGGAACTTCCAAACGGTCTGTCCGGAAGAAGGTCCGGTTCTCCTCTAGTTCTCCCGAACCATCCAACGAAACCATCCAACCGACCGTCCCGGACCCTCCAAACTGTTGGTCCCGTACCATCCGACCAAACCGTCCAACCCAACCGTCTTGGACCCTCCAAATTGTTGGTCTCGAAGCATCCGACCAAACCGTCCAACCCGACCGTCCCGGGCCCTCCAAACTTTCGGTCCCAAACCGTCCGACCAAACCGTCGAACCCGACCGTCCCGGACCTTCCAAACGGTCCGTCCGGAAGAAGGTCAGGCTCTCATCTAGTTGTCCCGAACCACCCGACCAAACCGTCCTAGCCGATCGTCCCGGAATTTCCAAACGGTCCGTCCGGAAGAAGGTCCGGATCTCCTCTAGTTGTCCCGAACCATCCGACCAAACCGGCCAACCTGACTGTCTCAAACCCTCCAAACTGTTGGTCCCGAACCATCCGACCAAACCGTCCAACCCGACTGTCCTGGAACTTCCAAATGGTCCGTCCAGAAGGTCTAGATCTCCTCTAATTGTCCCAAATCATCTGACCAAACCGTCCAACCCGACCGTCCCGGACCTTCCACACGGTCCGTCCGGAAGAACGTCTGGTTCTCCTCTAGTTCTCCCAAACCATCCGACCAAACCATCCAACCCGACCGTCCAGGACCCTCCAAACTGTTGGTCCCGAACCATCCGACCAAACCGTCCAACCCGACCGTCTTGAAAGCTCCAAACTGTTGGTCCCGAACCATCCGACTAAACCGTCCAACCCGACCGTCCCGGGCCCTCCAAACTGTTAGTACCGAACCATCCGACCAAACCGTCCAGCCCGACTGCATAGAACTTCAAATGGTTCGTCCGGAAGTTCTAGATCTCCTGAAATTATCCCGAAACATCCGACCAAACCGTCCAACCTGACCGTCCCGGACCTTCCAAACGGTCCGTCCGGAATAAGGTCCGGTTCTCGTCTAGTTCTCCCGAACCATCCGACCAAACCATCCAACCCGACCGTCCCGGACCCTCCAAACTGTTGGCCCCGAACCATCCGACCAAACCGTCCAACCCGACCGTCTTAGACCCTCCAAACTGTTGGTCTCGAACCATCCGACCAAACCGTCCAACCCAACCGTTCTCGGGCCCTCCAAACTTTTGGTCCCGAACTGTCCGACCCGACCATCCCGGAACTTCCAAACGGTCCGTCCGGAAGAAGTTCCGGATCTCCTCTAGTTGTCCCGAACCATCCAACCGCACCGTCCAACCCGACCGTCCTGGAACTTCCAAACGGTCCGTCCGCAAGAAGGTCCGGATCTCTGCTAGTTGTCCCGAACCATCCGACCAAACCGTCCAACCTGACCGTCCCGGAATTTCCAAACGGTCCGTCCGGAAGAAGGTTCGGATCTCCTCTAGTTGTCCCGAACCATCCGACCAAACTGTCCAACCCGACTGTCTCAGACCCTCCAAACTGGTGGTCCCGAACCATCCGACCAAACCGTCCAACCCGACTGTCCTAGAACTTCCAAATGGTCCGTCTGGAAGTTCTAGATCTCCTCTAATTGTCCCGAAACATCTGACCAAACCGTCCAACCCGACCGTCCCGGACCTTCAAAACGGTCCGTCCAGAAGAAGGTCCGGTTCTCCTCTAGTTCCTTCTGAACGATCCAACCAAACCATCCAACCCGACCGTCCCGGACCCTCCAAACCGTTGGTCCCGAACCATCCGACCAAACCGTCCAACCCGACCGTCTTGGACCCTCCAAACTGTTGGTCTCGAACCATCCGACCAAACCATCCAACCCGACCGTCCCGGGCCCTCCAATCTTTTGGTCCCAAACCGTCCGACCAAACAGTCCAACCCGACCGTCCCGGACCTTCCAAACGGTCCGTCCGGAAGAAGGTCCGGTTCTCCTCTAGTTCTCCCGAACCATCCGAACAAACCATCCAACCCGACTGCCCCGGACCCTCCAAACTGTTGGTCCTGAATCATCCGACCAAACCGTCCAACCCGACCATCTTGGACCCTCCAAACTATTTGTCTCGAACCATCCGACCAAACCGTCCAACCCGACCGTCCCGGGCCCTCCAAACTTTCGGTCCCAAACCGTCCGACCAAACCGTCCAACCCGACCATCCCTGATGCGAACCGGGGGTGCCCGATCTTCACGTCGTAGGATTCCGGGATAACTAGCCCGTGAAGCCTGATGAATGACACCGTCAACCACCGTCTCGATTACGGAAGCCTACGGCACTCGATTCACCCAACAACACGCTTCGGCCCTTTGTTACTCACTAACGTGGAGCAACACGCTCAAGCAATCGTCAAGCAATCGCAAGAACAACGGAGAAGCAAATCTCAGATAACTCCCAATCCTCTATGTGGTGGTAATACGTCACACACTAAAGGAGCAAGAGCTCTCAATTCTGAAATTTCAAGTCTAAGTTACATATGAGGGGGTAGCCCTCTATTTATAGGTTACAATCTAACTTTACAACTCATTACTTAATGACCAAGAAAGATAATGATATAAGCGCTTACATCATATTTGAAGATGATGTATGCGATGACCTCAAATATATGATGACATAAGCGATGACTTCATAACCTGGCTACACTATGATGGCCATATTTCTTGGTCTTGAAGCTTCTCCATAGTAAAATTCAAATTGGATTTGAGTTCTTTAAAAATATCAAAAATAGATCTACTTGAGGAGCAAGAAAGCTTCTTTCAAATATCAACAATAGATCTTTTCTAGATCTACTTGAGGAGCAAGAAAGCTTCTTTTAAAATATCAGCAGTAGATCTTTTGCTTGGTCTACTTGAGGGGCAAGAAAACTATGATCTTTCTTGTATTCTAATTTTGTACTATCTTCCCTTTCTTGTTCCTTGTTGTATTCAAACCTAAGGAGACATAATGTACATGCTTTAGGTAGTAGCCAAGTCTCATTAGGATCAAAATATTCATTAAGGAGAAGATTCACCTGTTGAGCGATTTGTCGAGTTCTTGCTCGTGTCATTGGTCCTTTTGGAGTTTCTTCAGTTGATGAGGATGGAGGTACATCATTGTTAGGGACATTCTCATCATCCTCCCCCTCTTCAAAAGGAGTCGTCCTCGACTTTGTATCTTTGGGGCCAAAGAAAGGAGATAAGTCTAAAACATTAAATGTATTACTTACCCCATAATCATCTGCAGGAAGTTTGATCTTGTAAGCATTGTCATTCACTTTGGCAAGCACTCTAAATGGTCCTTCTCCTCTTGGCATCAATTTTGATTTGCGTTTTTCGGGAAAGCGTTCCTTGCGAAGATGGACCCATACTAAATCTCCGGGTTCAAAAAGCATCTTCTTTCTATTTTTATTGGCCTTTGCTGCAAAATATTGTGCCTTCTTCTCTATTGCTTCTTTGGTTTTGAGATGGATTTTCTTAACATGTTCAGCACGCTTGAATGCTTGAATGTTGGCACGTTCTTCAAATGGTAGAGGTAGCAAATCCAGTGGTGTGATAGGTTTGAATCCATACACCACTTCGAATGGACAAAGTTGAGTAGTAGAGTGTACCGTCCTGTTATATGCAAACTCCACATGTGGTAGACATTCTTCCCATTCCTTGAGGTTCTTTTTGATCATTGTCCTCAACAAGGTTGATAAAGTTCTGTTCACTACTTCGGTTTGGCCATCGGTTTGTGGGTGACAAGTTGTTGAGAATAACAGCTTTGTCCCAAGCTTGGTCCCACAAAGTCTTCCAAAAGTAGCTCATGAATTTCACGTCACGGTCGAAGACGATTGTCCTGGGAACTCCATGCAGTCTAATGATCTCCCTGAAAAACAGATCAGCTACATGCGAAGCATCATCGCTTTTATGACATGGTATAAAATGTGCCATTTTGGAAAATCTATCAACTACCACAAATATAGAATCCCTCCCCCTCTTGGTCCTTGGTAACCCTAAAACAAAATCCATACTAATATCTTCCCACGGTACATTAGGAACTGGAAGAGGAGTATATAATCCATGAGGGTTTAATTTGGACTTAGCTTTGTGGCAGGTGAGGCATCTTTGCACAAACCGTTCAACATCTCTTCGCATCCTTGGCCAATAGAAATGATCAGCTAGAATCATATGTGTTTTGGCGATGCCAAAGTGTCCCATTAATCCTCCTGCATGAGATTCCCGCAATAAAAGCAAGCGAACGGACGACTCGGGGACACACAATTTGTTAGTATAAAACAGAAACCCATCATGCACATGATATTTGTCCCATCCTTTTCCTTCTTTACAATGAGAGTATGGTTCTGAAAATTCTTTGTCACTAGCATACAATTCCCTTAAACTCTCTATTCCAGGAACATTAACTTCTAGTTGTGTTAAGAGTGCATGTCTACGAGATAGAGCATCGGCAACAACATTGTCTTTTCCTTTCTTGTACTGGACAACATAAGGGAAGCTTTCAATAAATTCAACCCATTTAGCATGTCTACGATTTAGTTTAGCTTGGCCTTTCAAATATTTCAAAGATTCATGGTCAGAATGAATTACAAATTCCTTAGGCCATAAGTAATGCTGCCATGTTTCAAGTACTCGTACTAATGCATATAATTCTTTATCATATACAGGATAATTTAATTGTGCACCATTTAATTTTTCACTAAAATATGAGATTGGTTTACCTTCTTGCATAAGGACTCCTCCAATACCTATTCCACTAGCATCGCACTCAATTTCAAAAGTTTTAGTGAAATCAGGTAATGCAAGCAATGGTGCTTTAGTTAGTTGTTTCTTTAATTCTTGAAAAGATTTTTCTTGTGCTTCACCCCATTGAAACGAGACTCCCTTTTTAGTTAATTCATTTAGTGGGGCAGCAATAGTGCTAAAATCCTTAACAAAACGGCGATAGAATCCGGCTAATCCATGAAAACTTCTTACTTGGCTGACATTCAAAGGGGTAGGCCAATTTTCAATAGCTTCTATTTTTGACTCATCTACCTCAACTCCTTGACTTGAAACAATAAAACCTAAGAAGACAACTTTGTTTGTACAAAAAATGCACTTCTCACGATTGGCATACAATTGTTCCTTTCTTAGCACTTCTAGTACTTGTGTTAGATGTTTAACATGTTCTTCCATGGATTTGCTATAGATCAATATGTCATCAAAATATACCACAACAAATCTACCAATGAATGCTCTTAAAATATGATTCATTAGTCTCATGAATGTACTAGGCGCATTAGTCAAACCAAAGGGCATAACCAACCATTCGTACAAACCAAATTTTGTTTTAAAAGCAGTTTTCCATTCATCTCCAGGTTTAACTCTAATTTGGTGGTATCCACTTTTCAAATCAATCTTAGAGAATATTTTAGAACCACTAAGTTCATTAAGCATATCATCAAGCCTAGGTATAGGGTGACGATACCTAATTGTAATATTATTTATGGCTCTAAAATCAATGCACATTCTCCATGATCCATCCTTTTTAGGAACTAAAATGACTGGAACAGCACAAGGACTAAGACTTTCGCGAACATACCCTTTTTCAAGTAGACCTTGTACTTGTCTTTGAATTTCTTTGGTCTCCTCTGGATTAGTGCGATATGGAGGACGATTAGGTAGTGAGGCACCAGGAATGAGATCAATTTGGTGCTCAATGCCTCTAATAGGAGGAAGTCCAGTAGGTATTTCTTCTGGAAATACATCTCCATAATCCTGCAAGACTTTTGAAACAATACTAGGAAGCTTTGTTGCATTGTTAGTCGAAATCAGATTATCTTTATAGATGAGAACAATATGCATTAATTCAGAATTATTTCTTATCCCATGTATATCAAGTTTATTTGTTATCATGACTAACTTTTTCCCTTCATCGTCTTTTCTTCCTTTTAGGTTTATCTTGTCATCTCCTAATTTTACTTCCACTTTCTTTTGCATGTTTTGGGCAAGAATTTGATTAGGAGTCATAGGGAATAACTTTATATTTTTCTCATCTTTCTTAAACATATATGTATTTGCTCTCCCATCATGGGTAACATGTCTATCATATAGCCAAGGCCTTCCCAAAAGTAAATGGCATACTGTCATGGGTACAACATCACAAGTAATAGTATCAACATAGTCTTTTATTTTAAATGTGACATTAACCATGTGTTGGATTTTAACACTTCCAAAATCACTAAGCCACTGAACATTGTATGGATGGGGATGCTTTAGCAATTTTAATCCAAGTTTATCACATAATTCCTTACTAGCAAGATTATGACAATTACCTCCATCAATGATTAACTTGATTATTTTGTCATTTACCTTTGCTTGTGTATGGAAAAGATTGAGTCTTTGTGGATGCTCATCTTCTTTTTGTTGCACACTAAGGACTTTGCTGACAACAAGTGCATTACCAGTTTCAAAGGTGCAGTCGGAGCAGTCTTCTTTTTCTTCTTGAGCATCATTAAATCTTTCATCTTGCTCAATTTGTTCTACCTCCTCTTCATCATCTGAGATGAATTCTCCATCTTCATTGATTAGCATGACTCGGTTGTTTGGGCATACCCGAGACACGTGTCCTCTTCCTTGGCACTTGAAGCATATAATATTGCTTGACTTGGAAGTGGAACCAATGGATGATCTCGATGATGTTGTTGGCTTGTCCTTGTTTGAATATGGCGCTGATTTTGACACAGGAGAAGAACTAGCATTATTTGCAATTGAATTACTAGATGAAGGCGTACCTTTTCCTAAGCTGAATTGAGCCTTGGCTGCATTGAATGGAGCCTTTAAGTTGAATGATGGTGTACGCGTGGATCTAGCATATTTAGCATCTTCTAACAATTGTCTTTCGGCCTTTCCAGCTTGGTGTACCAATTCTACCACGGTGTGGTATGGTTGGTAGACTACAATTCGTTTGATATCATGGCGAAGTCCATGCAAGAAACGTGACATTGTTTGCTCATCGTCTTCTCGAACACATGCACGAATCATGGCTTGCTCCATTTCCTTATAGTACTCCTCCACAGTACAAGTTCCCTGTTTCAAAGCTTGCAATTTATCGAATAAGTCACGTTTATAATGCAATGGTACGAACCTTGCTTTCATCTCTTTCTTCATTTCAGCCCATGTGGCAATGGGTGGTTCACCATATTCTTCTCGTTGGTTTTGTATTTGTTCCCAAATGAGTGCATAGCCATCGAACTCCAAGGCAGCCATGGCAAGCTTCTTTTCTTCCGAATAGTTGTGTACTCGAAAGATTTTATCTACCTTTAATTCCCATGTTAAATAAGCATCGGGATCAGAATTACCTTCAAACCTGGGAATGGTAAATTTGAGTTTGCCAAATTTTTCTTCTTGTGGTTGAGGATCAGCACGTCGTCCTCGTTGGTATGCATCATTGTTTTAGATGCGGAAGGGAGAAGCAGAGTGGCCTCCTATCCCGGGTGGTGGAGGTCGAGAGGCAGAGGCTGCAGCATGGTTCCTCCGTGCTTGGCGTGCTGCTGCTTCTTCATCGGTCTCATCTAGCTCCTCACCGACATGCTCTTCTTGTGAGCTATGCTGGAATCCCGCCAATTGCTTCCGGAACTCAGATCCTACCTCAGAGATGATTTCCTTACGAAGAATGCTCATATTTTCATTCAATTGTATATTAAAATCATTAGTGAGCTTCTCAAGGTCGGTTTGAGTTACATAAGTGGGTCCTCCTTCAATTCCTGCCATGGTTAATACAAACACAGAAATAGCACAACGTAAATAGTTTTAGGTATGTGGAATCCCTCAACCCTCACCCTTGCTTACCGAAGTTCTTACGATGGCTTTTGATCAAAGAACAGTGTATGCTCCAATAGCAGTAATTGGGCAAAGGTGTTGTGAGTGAATCAAGACCCTAACTGCTGTAATAAGACGATGGCTATTTTGTGGAGCTTGGAGGGTTTGTGTTTCACCTATGCAATTGAAATTCTAGATATTGTAATGGTAAGTAATAATCCACACTCGAAAGTTAATACTTAGTTGTGATCCAAAATGTAAGTGGAGATTGGTAGCAACGGGATGTACTTAATATATCCAAGGAAATGAGCTATTTGAATGATTGGGGTAAAGAAGAGAAAAAAATAGCTCTCGTGGAGGTGGAAAGATAATAGTTGGATTGTAATAGAGATATATTCAGATTTGCACACTAAGAAGTACAAGCTATGAAGTATTGCCGAAAAGACCCAAGTACTCTTTCTTTATCTTCTCCTTTTCCTCTCTTTTACTTTACTTTTTTTTATTTTCCTCTTTTTGTTTTCCTCTTCTCTTTTCTTTTCTTTTGTACCAAGGTCCTTTCTTCTAGGCAAGCAAGACTTCACTTATATGTGGTTGATAATAAGTGTGCTAAACAAATAAAAACACTTTTGGGATAATCTGGATGTTGGTATAGAGTAGTTGCAAAATATAGAAATATATACCAACAAATATGAGTGAAGTTCAGGGAACAAAATATTGGCAGAAACAGAGAGTAGAATGGAGGGACTGATTTGGTATATTTTAGATGAAACAAAGACAATGCAATTTTTTTTTGGATCAGCAAGCAAGCAAGATTCTAATGGATTAAAACCTAGCAAAACTCACCAAAATTTTCAATTGATTCTAGGGCTTAAGAACAATATTTTTGTGGGGCTTTTTCTGGATAGGAAATAAAATAGCTACAACTATTGGATAGTAAAGATACAAATCCTACCGTGTAAACCTCGAGCTCTGATACCAAGATGATGCGAACCGGGGGTGCCCGATCTTCACGTCGTAGGATTCCGGGATAACTAGCCCGTGAAGCCTGATGAATGACACCGTCAACCACCGTCTCGATTACGGAAGCCTATGGCACTCGATTCACCCAACAAAACGCTTCGGCCCTTTGTTACTCACTAACGTGGAGCAACACGTTCAAGCAATCGTCAAGCAATCGCAAGAACAACGGAGAAGCAAATCTCAGATAACTCCCAATCCTCTATGTGGTGGAAATACGTCACACACTAAAGGAGCAAGAGCTCTCAATTCTGAAATTTCAAGTCTAAGTTACATATGAGGGGGTAGCCCTCTATTTATAGGTTACAATCTAACTTTACAACTCATTACTTAATGACCAAGAAAGATAATGATATAAGCGCTTACATCATATTTGAAGATGATGTATGCGATGACCTCACATATATGATGACATAACCGATGACTTCATAACCTGGCTACACTATGATGGCCATATTTCTTGGTCTTGAAGCTTCTCCATAGTAAAACTCAAATTGGATTTGAGTTCTTTAAAAATATCAAAAATAGATCTACTTGAGGAGCAAGAAAGCTTCTTTCAAATATCAACAATAGATCTTTTCTAGATCTACTTGAGGAGCAAGAAAGCTTCTTTTAAAATATCAGCAGTAGATCTTTTGCTTGGTCTACTTGAGGGGCAAGAAAACTATGATCTTTCTTGTATTCTAATTTTGTACTATCTTCCCTTTCTTGTTCCTTGTTGTATTCAAACCTAAGGAGACATAATGTACATGCTTTAGGTAGTAGCCAAGTCTCATTAGGATCAAAATATTCATTAAGGAGAAGATTCACCTGTTGAGCGATTTGTCGAGTTCCTGCTCGTGTCATTGGTCCTTTTGGAGTTTCTTCAGTTGATGAGGATGGAGGTACATCATTGTTAGGGACATTCTCATCAATCCCGGACCTTCCAAACGGTCCGTCCGGAAGAAGGTCCGGCTCTCCTCTAGTTCTCCTGAACCATCCGACCAAACCATCCAACTCGACCGTCCCGGACCCTCCAAACTGTTGGTCCCGAACCATCTGACTAAACCGTCCAACCCGACCGTCTCGGTCCCTCCAAACTGTTGGTCCCGAACCATCCGACCAAACCGTCCAACGTGATCGTCCCGGACCCTCCAAACTGTTGGTCCCGAATCATCCGACCAAATCATGCAACCCAACCGTCTCGGCCCCTCCAAACTATTGATCCCGAACCATCCGACCAAACCGTCCAATCCGACCACCCCGGACCCACCGAACTGTTGGTCCCGAACCATCCGACCAAACCATCCAACCCGACCGTCTCGGACCCTCCAAACCATCCGACCAAACCAACCAACCCGACAGTCTCGGACCCTCTAAACTGTTGGTCCCGAACCGTCCGACCAAACCGTCCAACCCGGCCGTCCCGAAACTTCCAAACGGTTCGTCCGGAAGAAGGTCCTGATCTCCTCTAGTTGTCCCGAACCATCCAACCAAACCGTCCAACCCGACTGTCCTGGACCTTCCAAACGGTCCGTCCGGAAGAAGGTCCGGCCCTCCTCTAATTCTCCCGAACCGTCCGACCAAACCGTCCAACCCGACCGTCTCGGACCCTCCAAACTGTTGGCCCCGAACCATCCGACCAGACCGTCCAACCCGACCGTCCCGGAACTTCCAAACGGTCCGTCCGGAAGAATGTCCGGATCTCCTCTTGTTGTCCCGAACCATCCAACCACACCGTCCAACCCGACCATCTCAGAACCTCCAAACTGTTTGTCCCGAACCATCCGACCAAACCGTCCAACCCGACTGTCCTGGAACTTGCAAATGGTTCGCCCGGAAGGTCTAGATCTCCTCTAACTGTCCCAAACCATCCGACCAAACCGTCCAACCCGACCGTCCCGGACCTTCCAAACGGTCCGCCTGCAAGAAGGTCCGGTTCACCTCTTATTCTCCCGAACCATCCGACCAAACCATCCAACCCGACCGTCCCGGACACTCCAAACTGTTGGTCCCGAACCATCCGACCAAACTGTCCAACCCGACCGACTCGGACCCTCCAAACTGTTGTTGGTCCCGAACCATCCGACCAAACCGTCCTACCCGACCGTTCCGGAACCTCCAAACTGTTGGTCCCAAACCATCCGACCAAACCGTCCAACCCAACCGTCCCGGACCTTCCAAACGGTTCGTCCGGAAGAATGTCCGGCTCTGCACTAGTTATCCCGAACCATCCGACCAAACCATTGAACCCGACCGTCCCGGACCCTCCAAACTGTTGGTCCCGAACCATCTGACTAAACCGACCAACCCGACCGTCTCAGACCCTCCAAATTGTTGGTCCCAAACCATCCGACCAAACCGTCCAACCCGACCATTCCGGACCCTCCAAACTGTTTGTCCCGAATCATCCGACCAAATCATGCAACCCGACCGTCTCGGACCATCCAAACTGTTGGTCCCGAACCATCCGACCAAATCGTCCAACACGACCGTCTCGGAAGCTCCAAACTGTGGTCCCGAACCATCCGACCAAACCCGACCGTCCCGGAACATACAAACGGTCGGTCCGGAAGAAGGTCCGGATCTCCTCTAGTTGACCCGAACCATCCGACCAAACCGTCTCACCCGACCGTCCTGGAACATACAAACGGTCCATCCGTTAGAAGGTCCGGATCTCCTCTAGTTGTCCCGAACCATACGACCAAACCGTCCAACCTGATCGTCTGGAAACTTCCAAATGGTCCGTTCGGAAGAAGGTCCGGATCTCCTCTAGCTATCCCGAACCATCCGACCAAACCGTCCAACCCGATCGTCCCGGAACTTCCAAACGGTCCGTCCGGAAGAAGGTCCGGATCTCCTCTAGTTGTCCCGAACCATCCGACCAAACCGTCCAACCCGACCGTCTCAGACCCTCCAAACTGTTGGTTCCGAACCATCCGACGAAACCGTCCAACCCGAATGTCCAGGAGCTTCCAAATGGTCCGTCCGGAAGGTCTAGATGTCCTGTAATTGTCTCAAATCATCCGACCAAACCGTCCAACCCGACCATCCAGGACCTTCCAAACTGTTGGTCCCAAACCATCCAACCAAACCATCCAACCCGACCGTCCCGGACCCTCCAAACTGTTGGTCCCGAACCATCCGACCCAACCGTTCAACCTGATCGACTTTGACCCTCCAAACTGTTGGTCCCGAACCATCTGACCAAACCGTCCAACCCGACCTTCTTGGACCCTCCAAACTGTTGGTCTCGAACCATCCGACCAAACCATCCAACCCGACCGTCCCGGGCCCTCCAAACTTTCGGTCCCAAACCGTCCGACCAAACCGTCCAACCCGACCGTCCCGGACCTTCCAAACGGTCCGTCCGGAAGAAGGCCGGCTCTCGTCTAGTTGTCCCGAACCATCCGACCAAACCGTCCTACCCGATCGTCCCGGAACTTCCAAACGGTCCGTCCGGAAGAAGGTCCGGATCTCCTCTAGTTGTCCCGAACCATCCAACCAAACCGACCAACCCGACTATCTCAGACCATCCAAACTGTTCGTCCCGAACCATCCGACAAAACTGTCCAACCTGACTGTCCTGGAACTTCCAAATGGTCCGTCCAGAAGGTCTAGATCTCCTCTAATTGTCCCAAATCATCTGACCAAACCGTCCAACCCGACCGTCCCGGACCTTCCAAACGGTCCGTCCGGAAGAACGTCCGGTTCTCCTCTAGTTCTCCCGAACCATCATGTTCCGCGGACATCATGTTCTCATCAACCTTCAAAGAGATGGGCATACTGTCATCATTCTTCCGTGCCCCTGGCATCCTCTTGCTGGGTTTTGGGGGCGTGCCAATCGCGGCCATGGCACACATCGAGCTCCCCGTCATGTTCAGCTCGGGTGGTTGCTCCCGCACCGAGAACATCACCTTCGACGTCGTCGACCTACCGTACCAGTACAACATCATCATGGGGCAGGTGTGATGAGGACATCTCCCACACTATCATCCAAGGACCAATCACCCGTTCCCGTGCCCGACGACTTAATCATGAGGTGCGTTCGTTTCTTACTATCCATAATTATGTGGCTAAGGATGGGATGCTACTTAATGGTGATATTTTGATTCTTAGGAACATGGGAGAAGCACCACTGGACCAGCCACAAGAGGATGAGACGCCACCCCAAGTCAAGTCGGACTCCACTTCAACTTTGAATTCGGTTCGGTTTTCAGCAGACAGCACCTACATAAATGGAGCATAACTTTCTCATACGGAGTCCGATTGAAGAGTTCTTGTATTCGTTGGAAAGCTAACAACGACACCTTTCCAATGGATCTGATGCCATGTTATGAATAATTACAGAGACATTGAAATTGTCAGAACAAGTCGTCAAGTGCTGCGACACCGTTTTGGGCCACTTCGGGCCTTGTTTTCGTTTCGGGTTTTAAGCCCAGGTTTAGGGTGAAACTCTCAGAAACCCTAGGTATAAATACTTGGTAGCCGTCATTGTTTAGGGTGAGTTTTGCTTAGAATTATTCTGCCATCGCAGTCTCACTGATTTCATCAGTTTGTAGAACCCCACTTCGAGTAATCAACAATCATCTCGTTTGTGAGATTGCTTCTACTGTGTTCTTGCTTGTGTTCTCGATTCGCATGCAGGGATAAGCCTTCTTGGCGAGGTCAACCGCGTGTGCGCGTGGTTGATAACCAACGGAGCCGTGGTGTAGCGAACGCAGGGTTCGGATCAGTTCTGATTGGAAGCCGGGTCGTCAACGTCGAGTTCTCCACAATCGTGATTATCCCTTCCTGACGGAAGATCGGGCACCCCCGTGCGCATCAAGTGGTATCAGAGCTTCGGTTGCCCGTCAGGTATCATTGTATCCAATTAGTTTTGCCATCGTCCCAGAACTCCAAATATAGCCAAAAAAAAATTGTAGTCCTATAGGGCATATCACCTTCACTGTCCAAGAGCTCCGAGCCGTTGCAATTTCGTCACAGTGTCGTATTGCTGAGTTTTGATTCATAGTCAACGTCCGGTTGCTGGTTTAGACTTGTGTTCTTAGTTGCGAGTCATTACTTAGGGTTTGAGATATCCGAATACAACTCTGAACCCAAGTCGGAGTCGAATTCATAGTGCCTCGGTAAAACGGCCATAACTTTGTCATACGAACTCCGTTTGAGCTCTACCACCCGTCAAAACGACCGGAACGAAAAATTACATCTGATTCCCACCCACTTCGTCGGTTTTGACGAAATCTTCGAGGCCAAATTCACCTTGGAAAATAGAGTTCTGGAAGTTTTATTCCCATATAGTCTGTTTTTTTCCTTTCGCTTGATTCTTTGAGCAGTTTTGTGAAAAAAAAGAAAAAAATGAAAAAAAAGAAAAAAAATAGTGAAGAAAAAGAGAAAAAAAGAAGAAGAAGAAGAAGAAGAAAAAAAAACCTTGGTATACTTCTGTTTCTTGGTACTTTGGTATACTTCTGTGCCTATACTCGTTTCTAGGAACACGTTTAGGCCAGCAACTGAGACAAGTACCTTGAATTATTATTGAGCTTTACTAACTGTTGTCGAACTTTGCTAATCCTTGCTACCAAATTGACCTTCCAAGCTCCACTCTCTTCTGATCAGTACAGTTTCAACCCGGCAATCGCTACACTCACGTCTTCAACGGTATCACAAACAAGCCACCGGTTGTACCACTTGCTACGTTGGTAAGAACTTTGCAAGAGCGTGGTTAGACGCTTGAGTGAGAGCGACTCCACATCCTAGTAGTTCGTAGGAGCTTTATACATTTGTGTGTTCCTTGTTTTCACTAACCATGACAGGATCACCAGCGGCACATCAAGATGATGGAGATGAATGTGTTTCTAAGTTAGAGCTTCAAACGATGCTGCGAGATATCAATGCAAATATTAGCAAGAGCAACCAAGATAATGAGCATCGATTAGAGAGGATAGAGAGGAGTATCGCCACCCTCATCACCAGGATAGATAACCTAGAGAAGCAGCCACCTTTCGATAGAGCTGAATCAGAGGATCTCGAGGCGGATGACACTGATCAAGATGAGGATGAGTATGACCGAACTGCCGCCAGAGCAAGACTTCCAACTGGAGGTCGCCCCGCTCCTCACGCGGCACATCAAGAACGACGACAGCCACGTCGACAAGGTAGGGGAGGTAACGACACAAATCCTCGTCCTAGACGTGCACATGATGATTATTATGCTAATGTTAAGTTCAGTATACCATCTTTTGCTGGTTCCTATGATGCTGAAGTTTATTTGGATTGGGAGATGACAGTCGAGCAAAAATTCAATTCCCATCTAGTTCCAGAAATTCATAGAGTTAGACAAGCCACAAGTGAGTTCACTGATTTTGCTATCATTTGGTGGAATGAATTAGTAAAAGCTGGTTTAGCACCTGATACATGGCCTAGGTTAAAGAGAGCTATGCGTAGTAGATTTGTTCCTCCCACCTATAAACGTGAAATGCGCAAAAAATTGCAACGCTTAAATCAAGAAAATAGATCTGTTGAGGAGTACTACCAAGAGCTACAAATAGGAATGTTGCGTTGTGATGTAGTTGAGGATGACGAGGATAAAATGGCAAGATTCTTTGGGGGATTAAGGCGTGAGATACAAGACATAGTTGACTATAAGGATTATAACTCTCTCAATAGATTGTTCCAGCTTGCTATGTTGGCAGAAAAAGAATTGCAGGGAAGGCAGCAAAAGCCAAAGAGCAACTTCGGTGACACAAGATCGATGCCTGGAACGGTCAAATCAGCTCCACCTCCTCCTGCACGGTCTGCTTCCCCCTACATGTCTAGGGCGCGTTCAGCAGCACCGGCATCGTCACAAGCGCCAGAAGAGAAGACTAAATCAGCAGATTCCCCTGCCCCGGTAAAGAGCTCTTCATCGGTTGCTTCCACGGGCCGCTCCCCCGGGACTATCTGCCATAACTGCAAAGGGAAGGGCCACTTTATGAGGGACTGTCCAAGCCCGCGACGGACATTCCTTGCTACAGAGGACGGTGGGTATGTTAGTGCTACTGATGTTGAGGATGATTCTGCCATTGGGGCTAACCATGCAGGTGGCGATGAGACGGGAAGTGATGGCGAGGAGATTCTAGGCACGGCCGCCACAGAGAAATATCAGGCCTTAATTGTACAACGCGTGTTGAGCACTCAAGTGGAACAAGCGGAATCCCTACAACGACATAACTTGTTCCAAATGTACCTCATTGTCAAGGATCGCCGCGTTCGCGTCATAATTGATGGAGGAAGCTGCAATAACTTGGTGAGCTCAGACTTGGTCAACAAACTTGGCTTGACCACACGTCCACATCCTCATTCATACCATATTCAGTGGTTCAACAATAGCGGTAAGGTTAAGGTAACACAATCTGCGAGAGTGCACTTTTTCATTGGTACATACCATGACTTTGCTGATTTTGATGTGGTACCTATGCAAGCATGCTCACTTTTATTAGGATGTCCATGGGAATTTGACACCGATGCCACCCATCATGGTCGAAGTAATAAATACACGTTTATGCATAAGGGAAAGAAAATTACGTTACTTCCTATGACACCCATTGAAATTATGCAATGTGAGAAAGAGGGAGCTGAAAATAGCAAGAAGGAGAGTGCACTGCAATCTGAAAATCAGCAAGTTGCTAACACCGTTTTCCCAACTAAGAAAGAGAAGAAAGTAACAAGCTCTAAGTCTGAGGGAATTAAATTGAAGGGGGGTGTTATGCTTGCTACCAAATCTGATCTTATTGATATTAATGAGCTTGATTCTCCTTTCTATGCCTTGATATGCAAGGAAGCGTTGTTTTCATTTGATGATACCTCTAGTTCTTTGCCTCCTGCTGTTACTAACCTTTTGCAGGAGTATAAGGATGTGTTTCCAGCAGAGATACCCCCGGGGCTACCATCTATTCGAGGTATTGAGCATCAAATCGACTTAATCCCAGGAGCAACATTACCAAACCGTGCTGCATATAGAACAAATCCGGAGGAGACTAAAGAAATTCAGCGCCAAGTCCAAGACCTTCTGGACCGTGGGTATGTGCGCGAGAGCCTTAGCCCATGTGCTGTTCCTGTTCTTTTAGTTCCTAAGAAAGATGGCAGTTGACGTATGTGTGTTGATTGTAGAGCCATTAACAATATTACAATAAGGTATCGTCATCCTATTCCTAGGTTAGACGACATGCTTGATGAGTTGAGTGGTTCTATCATTTTTACAAAGATCGACTTGCGTAGTGGGTACCACCAAATTAGAATGAAATTGGGGGATGAATGGAAAACAGCTTTTAAAACTAAGTTCGGTTTATATGAGTGGTTAGTCATGCCTTTTGGATTAACTAATGCACCTAGCACTTTCATGCATCTCATGAATGAAGTTTTAAGAGTATTTATTGGAAAATTTGTGGTTGTCTACTTTGATGATATCTTGATATATAGCAAGTCTAATGATGAACACTTGAACCATTTGCGTGCTGTTTTTAATGCATTGAGAGATGCACGCTTGTTTGGTAATCTTGAGAAGTGTGCCTTTTGCACGGACCATGTCTCTTTTCTTGGCTATGTTGTCACTCCACAGGGTATTGAGGTGGATGAAGCGAAAATTGAAGCCATCAAGAGCTGGCCGACCCCTCAAACTGTCACACAGGTGAGAAGCTTTCATGGACTTGCAGGATTTTACCGGCGGTTTGTGAAGAATTTCAGCACCATCGCTGCCCCATTGAACGAGTTAACAAAGAAGGGAGTTTCCTTCCAATGGGGTCCAGCACAAGAACAAGCTTTTAACATGCCTAAGGAGAAGCTTACACATGCCCCTCTACTCCAACTCCCCGACTTTGGTAAGACTTTTGAGCTTGAATGTGATGCCAGTGGTATTGGGATAGGAGGAGTGCTGCTACAAGAAGGTAAACCCGTTGCTTATTTTAGTGAGAAATTGAATGGGCCAACTTTGAACTACTCTACTTATGATAAAGAGTTATATGCTCTAGTTCGGGTGTTAGAAACTTGGCAACATTATCTTTGGCCTAAGGAGTTTGTCATTCATTCTGATCATGAATCCTTGAAACATATTAGAAGTCAAGCAAAATTAAATAAACGACATGCAAAATGGGTCGAGTTTATAGAGTCATTTCCATATATTATTAAGCACAAACGGGGTAAAGACAATGTCATTGCTGATGCTTTATCTAGGCGATTTACTATGTTATCTCAACTTGATCATAAAATTTTTGGCCTAGAGACAATAAAAGAGTTATACGCCACTGATTCAGACTTTAGAGATGCTTTTAAAAACTGTAGAGAGGGTCGAACATGGAATAAGTATGTGCTGAATGAAGGATTATTATATCGTGCTAACAAGCTATGCATCCCAGCTAGCTCCATTCGCCTTTTGTTCTTACAGGAAGCTCATGGAGGTGGTTTGATGGGACACTTTGGAGTGAAGAAAACAGAAGACGTGCTGTCCACACACTTCTTTTGGCCAAAGATGCGGAGGGACGTCGAGCGCTACGTTTCACGCTGCACTACATGCAACAAAGCTAAGTCACGCTTAAACCCCTATGGTCTTTATATGCCCCTTCCTATTCCTAGTGTTCCTTGGGAGGATATATCGATGGATTTTGTCTTAGGATTACCTAGGACAAAGCGGGGGAGGGATAGTATATTTGTGGTGGTGGATCGATTTTCTAAAATGGCACATTTTATACCCTGTCATAAGAGCGATGATGCTACAAATATTGCTGATTTATTTTTCAGGGAAATCATTCGCCTCCATGGAATTCCCAACACCATTGTTTCCGATCGGGATGTGAAGTTCTTGAGCCACTTTTGGAGAAGCTTATGGAGCAAGTTGGGGACTAAGTTGTTATTTTCTACTACATGCCACCCACAAACCGATGGACAAACGGAGGTTGTTAATCGTACCTTATCCACAATGTTGCGGGCTGTTTTGAAGACAAATTTAAAGATGTGGGAAGACTGTTTACCTCATGTGGAGTTTGCATATAATCGATCGGTACATTCTACCACCAAGGTGAGCCCTTTTCAGGTAGTGTATGGATTTAATCCACGTGCACCCATTGATCTTTTGCCATTGCCTACTTCTAAACATGTGCATTTGGATGCTAAAACATGTGCTGATTTTATTCTGAAAATCCATGCAACAACTAAAGAGAACATTGAAAAGATGACCGAAAAGTATAAACTTGCTGGTAGTCAGGGTAGGCGCCATTTATCCTTTGAACCAGGCGATCTTGTTTGGTTACACTTGAGGAAGGATAGATTTCCAGAACTAAGAAAATCCAAATTGATGCCTCGAGCTGATGGTCCTTTTAAGATAGTTAGGAAGATTAACGATAATGCATACAAGCTTGAGTTGCCTGCAGGTTTTGGGGTTAGTCCCACTTTTAACATTTCAGATTTGAAGCCTTACTTGGGAGAAGAAGATGACCTTGAGTCGAGGACGACTCCAATTCAAGAAGGGGAGGATGATGAGGACATCTCCCACACTATCATCCAAGGACCAATCACCCGTTCCCGTGCCCGACGACTTAATCATGAGGTGCGTTCGTTTCTTACTATCCATAATTATGTGGCTAAGGATGGGATGCTACTTAATGGTGATATTTTGATTCTTAGGAACATGGGAGAAGCACCACTGGACCAGCCACAAGAGGATGAGGCGCCACCCCAAGTCAAGTCGGACTCCACTTCAACTTCGAATTCGGTTCAGTTTTCAGCAGACAGCACCTACATAAATGGAGCATAACTTTCTCATACGGAGTCCGATTGAAGAGTTCTTGTATGCGTTGGAAAGCTAACAACGACACCTTTCCAATGGATCTGATGCCACGTTATGAATAATTACAGAGACATTGAAATTGTCAGAACAAGTCGTCAGGTGCTGCGACACTGTTTTGGGCCACTTCGGGCCTTGTTTTCGTTTCGGGTTTTAAGCCCAGGTTTAGGGTGAAACTCTCAGAAACCCTAGGTATAAATACTTGGTAGCCGTCATTGTTTAGGGTGGGTTTTGCTTAGAATTATTCTGCCATCGTAGTCTCACTGATTTCATCAGTTTGTAGAACCCCACTTCGAGTAATCAACAATCATCTCGTTTGTGAGATTGCTTCTACTGTGTTCTTGCTTGTGTTCTCGATTCGCATGCAGGGATAAGCCTTCTTGACGAGGTCAACCGCGTGTGCGCGTGGTTGATAACCAACGGAGCCGTGGTGTAGCGAACGCAGGGTTCGGATCAGTTCTGATTGGAAGCCGGGTTGTCAACGTCGAGTTCTCCACAATCGTGGTTATCCCTTCCTGACGGAAGATCGGGCACCCCCGTGCGCATCAAGGTGTCATTCAACAAGTTCGGCGCTATACCCCACCACGCATACCTGTGCATGAAGGTTTCAGCGCCGCAAGGCGTTATCATGGTGCGCGGGGATCAAAACTTGTCCCCAAGGATCGACGAACGAGCGCAAGCCATCAACTGCTACGTCCACAACGTGCAATTAGAAGAGGGCCCGACGGGGCCAGGGGCTCACCCCTTGCCGGGCGCGGGGCGATGGACCCCGAAGCCGAAGCCGAACGGGGAGACGCATGCTGTTCCCCTACGCGACGATGCGCCGGGTAAAATCGCGCTCCTCGGGGGCGGATCTTGCCTCGGAGGTGTCTGAGGAGGTCCTCAAGGTCCTCCGGGACAACGTCGACATCTTTGCTTGGAAACACGAGGATCTCCCAGGCGTCCCGTGGGAGATCATCAAGCACAAGTTGTACGTCTGCCCGAACGCCTGTCCTGTGAAGCAAAGGATGAGGAAGATGTGCGCCGAATGCTAGCAGGCAGCCCGCGAGCAGGTCAACGAGCTTCTGAAAGCCGGATTCATCCGAGAAGTCTTGCACCCTGAGTGGCTCGCCAACCCTGTGCTTGTGAAGAAAGCCAATGGCAAGTAGCGCATGTGTGTCGACTACACTAGCCTCAACAAAGCGTGTCCGAAGGACGAGTTCCCTCTCCCGCGTATCGACCAACTCGTCGATGCCACATCCGGCTGCGAGCTCATGAGCTTCCTGGATGCTTTCTCAGGGTACCACCAAGTCTGGATGGCCAAGGATGACGAGGAAAGAACGAGCTTCATCACACCGTCCGGCACCTTCTGCTACGTACGCATGGCATTTGGCTTGAAGAATGCTAGAGCGTCCTTTGCCCGCCTAGTGTAGAAGGCGCTTCTCGCCTAGGTGGGGCGCAACGTCGAGGCCTACGTGGATGACGTAGTCGTCAAGAGCACCCTCGCACGCTCTCACGCACAAGACTTGGAGGAAACGTTCGGCAACCTTCGCATGGCAGGGATGAAGCTCAACCCTGAGAAATGTGTGTTCGGAGTGCAGGCTGGCAAGCTGCTAGGCTTCCTGGTGTCTAAAAGAGGGACCGAGGCCAACCCGACCAAAATCAAAATTGTGTTGGACATGCCTCCGCCCCAGACCATAAAGGAAGCGCAAAAACTCACCGGGCGCCTAGCCGCACTGGGAAGATTCGTGTCCCGGTCCGCCGAGAAGGGACTGCCATTTTTCAAAGCCCTTAGGGGTTCGTCCAGCTTGGAGTGGGGTGTTGATAGCCAGCGCGTGTTCGACGAACTCAAGGCATACCTGACTTCGCCCCCGTGCTACAAAGCTCGACCCCGGGAGAGGGCCTGCTCCTATACTTGGCCGCGACGCCAGGGGTTGTGAGTGCGGTGCTTGTTCAGGAAAAAGACCGCACGCAGCACCTGGTTTATTACGTGTCCGAATCACTCCAAGGTGTGAGAGTGCGCTACACCGAGCTGGAGAAGCTCGCCTACGCCCTCCTTATGGCATCAAGGAAGCTCCGGCATTACTTCCAGGCACACTCCATCCGAGTGCCATCCTCGTACCCCATCGGTGAGATGATTCACAATAAGGAAGCCTCGGGGTGCATCGGGAAGTGGGCAACGAAGCTCGTGCAATTCACCATCGAGTTCCTCCCTTGTACGGTAATCAGGTCTCAGGCCCTCGCGGACTTCGTGGCGGAATGGGTCACTTCCGAGCACCCAGCGCCCCCAGGGCACCCCGAGCCAGTATGGATCGTCTGCGTGGACGGCTCATGGTGCGCCAATGGCACGGGCGCAGGGGCAGTCCTCGAGTCACCGGACGGAGCACACACATCTTTCGCCGCTCGACTGGAGTTCAAGGCTACCAACAACATCGCCGAGTACGAGGCCTTGCTGCTCGACTTGCGGAAGGCGCGCGCTGCGGGGGCCCGGCGAGTGTTGATCAAGAGCGACTCCCAGCTCATCGCCGGACACGTCGACAAGAGCTATCAAGCAAAAAAGCCAGAAATGATCAAGTACTTGGCCATGGCGCAAGCGGTGGAGAAGCACTTCTCGGGCTTCACTGTTCGCCCCATCCCACGAGGCGAGAATGCAGAGGCGGACATGCTGGCCCGAGCTGCAAGTACTTCCGTGGGCATGCCCCCTGGCACCTTCTATGAGGTACTCACGGCCCCTGCGACGAAAGGGCTGCCAGAGGTGAACATCATAACCCCACAGGACTGGAGGATGCCCATCATGCGGTACCTTGTTGACGAGACCGAGCGTGAAGATCACGTCGAAGCTCACCGGCTCAAGGCGCGCGCGAGGGGCTTTGTCATCTACCAAGGCTCCCTGTACAAACGCGGTGTATGCGCACCGTATCTCAAGTGTATCATGAAGGAGGAAGGAGCCAAGCTGGTGCGCGACATACACGAGGGATTGCGTGGATCCCACCTTGTTCCACGTGCCCTAGTCTCCAAAGCTTTCCGTCAAGGTTTCTATTGACCAATGGCGCTACATGATGCGCAAGACTTGGTGAAAGCTATGCCCGGCATGCCAATGGATGGGACGAGGCACGAACCTTCCGGCGCACGACCTACAGCCTGTCCCACCTTCGTGGCCGCTCGCACGCTAAGGTGTCGACCTGGTTGGCCTGTTCAGGACCACGAGCCATGGCACCAAGTTCGTAGTTGCAGCAGTCGACTATTTCTCCAAGTGGGTAGAGGCGGAACCGCACATCAAGATCACCTCCACTTCTGTGCAGAAGTTCATATGGAAGAATTTGATATGTCGCTTTGACGTCCCGCGGGAGATCACAGTCGACAACGGCACCCAGTTCGACGCCGAGCCATTCCGCAAGTTTTGTATTTCACTTGGCATCAACCTCTGCTTTGCCTCCGTGGCACGCGCCTCTTCGACCTCCCCAAAGGGCGTTGGGCGGACGAGCTCCCCAACGTGCTGTGGTCAACTCGCACGACTGCCAGCAGAGCCACTGGCTTCACCCCGTTCAAGCTGCTCTTCGGCGACGAGGCCGTCACTCCTGAAGAAATCAAACTAGGGCTCCTCTCACACTGAAATGCCACCTGAAGACGAGACCCGCAAAGCCTCCCTCGACGGCCTTGATGCGCTGAGGCAGGATGCCACACTCAACATCGAACGCTATCAAGCGTCCATGGCAAAGGCGTACAACAAAGCCGTTCACCTGCGTCCCCTCCAGGTGGGTGACCTCGTCCTGAAGAAGAAAGCAAACCCCGAGCCAACGGGAAACTGAGCTCCAAGTGGGAAGGGCCGTACGAAATCGTCAGCCAGTCATGCCCAACTTGGTTCTGGCTAAAGACCCTCGACGGTGAAGGGCTGAAGCACAGCTGGAACACTAGCAACTTGAAGAAATACTATGTGTGAGGCCGTCGAGAGCTTGGGAAGACCCCACCCATTTTGTAGGCCAACCGCGGCCAAGACTGCTGCGTCGGTCCTAGTATTTACTGATGCTCTTTAAATTCTTCCAAAGTGCCGCTGCATCGGCCGTCACTAGATTTCCTGAGGAGCGTCACCTTGTCGCGACCTTTTCGTATACTTGTAACAAATGCCAAAGTCATCTCGTGACATATATATACGTACGAAACCGCCGCGACAGGTCTGAACGCAGAAGTCTACTCACCCACATCGCGTGCCTCACCTCCCCCGCGTGTGCCGAGCACCTGAACCTCCTCGTATGCGCTGGGAAGCACCATCTTTCCTGCACGAGTCGAGTCAAAAGCCTCCTCGCGTTGGTCGGGAGGAACTACCTCCCCCACGTGTGCTGAGCACCTGAACCTCCTCGTATGCGCTGGGAAGCACCATCTTCCCTGCACGAGTCGAGTCAAAAGCCTCCTCACGTTGGCCGGGAGGAACCACCTCCCCCGCGCGGGCCGAGCACCTGAACCTCCTCGTATGCTCTGGGAAGCGCCATCTTCCCTGCACGAGTCGAGTCAAAAGCCTCCTCGTGTTGGTCGGGAGGAACCACCTCCCCCGCGTGGGCCGAGCACCTAAACTTCCTCGTGTGCGCTGGGAAGCCCTATCTCCCCTGCACGAGTTGAGTCAAAAGCCTCCTCGTGTTGGCCGGGAGGAACCACCTCCCCCGCGTGGGCCGAGCACCTGAACCTACTCGTGTGAGCTGGGAGGCCCCGTCTCCCCCGCACGAGTCGAGTCAAAAGCCTCAGGATGGCTAGAAGAAACATCCCCCGCGTAAAACGAGTATTGTTGCTCTTCGACACGGACTTACCACCGCATAAGCAAACAAAATGCACATTAGTACATAGGCCCGGCGTGCACACTGTCGCGTGCAGAGCGCCGAGTACTCCTCGTATTTATTAGGGCAATAGCCCGTAATCAGCACCTAACTATTTTATACAGGAAAGGAACACGAGGTCATGATACAACTACTTGCGCCCCCGTCATACCGAGGGACGCAAAGTTTTTTTGATTGGGAGGCAAGGTACCAGGTATCGTGCACAACACCACAAGAGACTCCGCCACCAAAGCGTTCACGTGCCAGCAGCGATCCCGCATGAGGCCAAGACAAGGAAGGGAACAATTTTTCAAAGCTTTCATAGAACACCACCAAAGCTATGCACGAGCCAGGCGAACAAGGCACCTGGGCTAATGTGTGCAACCTCGGGCCCAAAGAACTTGAGCACCTTCTTCAGCAAATCCGCACCGGGAAGCACAACCCAGCATCGAGCGGCGCAGCGAAGGCCACGCACTGGCTGGGCCCAGGCTTCCCCCACAGCTCTGTCCCTTTTCCTTTAGCAAGCGCCCCCTTGGCCTCCGCGCGCCCCTCTGTGAGGGGTCCTCGCGCTTCTGCAGACGCCTCTGCGCGCCCCTCCATAAGAGGTCCTCGTGCCTCTGCGGATGGCTCTGCCCGCCCCCCGCGGAGGGTCAACGCGCCCCCGCGGAGGGTGGCGCGCAGCCCCGCAGAAGGTCCTTGCACCCTCGCATACGGCTTCTCGCGTGCGGGGGGCTTGACGTCTTGACGATAGATCTCGGCCTCCCGGACGACCCTCGCGACGTGACGACATCATAGGCGAGCCCTCTGCTCGTTGCCCCCGCGACCCTCGGCGTGCAACGACCTAATGCACCAGCACTCCCTTCAAACGTCGCGAGGACGGTGGGAGAGCGGGGTGGCGAGGCGGGCAACCGGGGTGTGAGCGGCGACCGCGGCGCTCCGTCACAGTGTCTCTGTCATGACATCTAGCTTGGCGCTCCGTCGTGGCGTCTCTGTCGCGGCGTCCAACACGGCATCCAGCGTGGCGCTCCGTCGCGGCATCGACCGTGGTGCTCCCTCACGACGTCGACCTCGGCGCTCCGTCGTGGTGTCTCCGTTGTGGCATCTCCGTCGCGGCGTCCAATGCGGTGTCCAACGTGGCGCTCCGTTGCGGCATCGACCGCGGCGCTCTATCGTGGCGCAAGGGACTGCGCCACCCAAATACTTCGTCGCAGCGTCGACCGCGGCACTCCATCGCGGCGTCGACCGTGGTGCTCCGTCACAGCGTCGACCTTGGCGCTTCGTCATGGCTCTCTGTCACGGCGTCAACCGCACCGCTCGGTTGCAACGTCGACCACGGCGTTCTATCGCGGCGTCGACCTCGGCGCCCTGTCGTGGCGTCTCCATCACAGCGTTGACCTCGGCACTCTGTCGTGGCATCTTCGTCGTGGCGTCCAACGCGGCATCCAGCGTGGTGCTCCATCGCAACGTCGACCGCGGTGCTCTGTCGCGGCACCGACCTCGGCGCCCCGTCGTGGCGTCTCTATCGCGACGTTGACCTCGGCGCTCCATCGTTGTAACTCCGTCGCGGCGTCCAACGCGGTGTCCAGCGTGGCGCTCCGTCGCGGTGTCGACCGCGGCTCTCCTCCACGGTGTCGACCTCAGTGCTCCGTCGGGGCGTCTCTATCGCGGCGTCAACCTTAGCTCCATCGTGGCGTCCAACGCAACATCCAGCGTGGCGTTTCCGTCGCGGCATCCAGTGTGGCGCTCCGTCGAGGCGTTGACCGCGGCGCTCCATCACGGCGTTGACGTCAACACTTCGTCGTGGCATCTCCATCGTGGCGTCAACCGCGGCGCTCCATCGTGGCATCGACCTCGGCGCTCTGTCGTGGTGTCTCCATCACGGCGTCCAGCGCGGTGTCCAGCGTGGCGCTCCGTCACGGCGTCGACCACGACCTCGGTGCTCCGTCGTGGCATCTCCATTGCGGTGTCGACCGTGGTGCTCCGTCATGGCGTTGACCTGAGCGCTCTGTCACGGCGTTGACCTCAGCGCTCCGTCGTGGTGTCTCCGTCACGGCGTCTAGCGTGACGCTCCGTCACAGCATCGACCGCGACCTCGGTGCTCCGTCGTGGCGTCTCCATTGCGGCGTCGACCGTGGGGCTCCATCACGGCGTCGACTTCAGCGCTCCGTCATGGCGTCTTCGTTGTAGCGTCCAACACGGCGTCCAGTGTGGTGCTCCGTCGCAACGTCGACCGCAGTGCTCTGTCGCGGTGTCGACCTCATCGCCCCGTCGTGGCATCTCTATCGCGGCGTTGACCTCGGCGCTCCATCGTCGCATCTTCGTAGCGGTGTCCAACGCGGCGTCCAGCGTGGCGCTCCATCGTGGCGTCGACCACGGCGCTCCATCGTGGCGTCTCCATCAGGACGTCCAGCTTGGCACTCCGTCGCGGCGTCGACCTCGGTGCTCCATTGTGGCGTCTACGTCGCAACGTCCAATGCGGCGTCCAGCGTGGCGCTCCGTCACGACGTCGGACGTGGCGCTCCATCGGGGCGTCTCCATCATGACGTCCAGCTCAGTGCTCCGTCGCGGCGTCAACCTCGGCGCTCCGTCGTGGCGGCTCCGTCGCGGCGTCGACCTCGGCGCTCCATCATGGCGTCCTCGTCGCGGCGTCGAGCTCGCTACTGCGTCGTAGCGTCTCTGTCGTGGCATTGACTTAACACTTCACCGTGGCATCGACCATGCCGCTCCGTCACGCCGGGGCCAGTGGCGCCTAGTCGCTTCACAACCTCGACGAGGAAGGTCGCCCCTGTCGCATCTGCTCCTCCGCTGCTCCCGTGGTGGAGACCTCGAAAACAGTCCACGTCGAACAGAGCTACGGCCGACACGGTGAGCCCCGTTGCCGTCCGCGCGTCGCATCACCTCGCTCCTCATGGCTCGAGCAAGAGGCCTCGCTAGCGCGCCCTCCGCATCGCCCCGAGTGGCCACGGGGGGTCTTGAGCAAACAGGACCACGGTCGATGCGACGTGGTCGCTGCGACGGGTCCCATCGCTATCTCCTCGCCGATCGGTCCCAATGGCCACGGACCGAGCAGGCGCAGAAGTCGCTCAACCTACGGTGCTCTTGTGAGAAAAATCAAACAAGCGTAGCAATAAGAGAAGTCATCCTGTGAAACAAATCGTGCCCAGCGACCAAGGCATATACGAACACGACATCATCACGGCGTATAAAAATGCTACTTCGTCAATCGCGCTAAAAGGAGAGAGTAGCGACAAGGGTGTAGCGTGCGTGAGCACTGCATTGACGACTCTACGTCGTTCAACTCAAGTTAGATAAATATGGCAAAACGTGAGAGAAAGAGAGGGACGCCCACACATACGACGACATGCATCTCTCATTTTGACTACCCTGGAGACGGTAACAATTCATTTACAAGATGCACTACAGCAAAAGAAAATCAGCATATACACCTGATCCATCTCGTACATAGCAGGTGAAGAAAATGGCAGCAATCCATCATCTACACCCAGCCATTTCACACCAAATTTTTTTTTATCATTGCAGTAGCAGTTCAGTTTACATACACATGCTCATCTCATACATCTGACTGTGCCACACACCTCAAACTATACCCTCTTATCTAATCTACTGTGTCGAGGAAGGGATCCTGATTTAATCAGGAGAGTGATGGCCAAAAGCAACCTAGCATAAAGGCTAAAACAGATAGTTTCATGGCAGTTTTTGGTGATCCTCGGCTGATCGAATGTCATATTTATTCACGATACCTGAAAACATCTGGACATGTGACTTAATTTTATGAGCATATGGTGCAAGTATTTTGGTTCTATGCACATACAAATTTAAAGGATGTGCCCCTGTATATAGCCGGACATGCTCCTTTGTTTAGCATGATGTATACGAGATTTTATTTGCACAAGGTTCACATGCATATGCATATACAAAGCAGATAGCAAGCAGGAGCGGTCACCCTTGAAGACCGAGAGAACACTGCAGTAGGCTGTCTGCCTGTCGAACTCATCCGCCGTCCGACGCACATCCTGCAAGGCAGGCCGGCCGGCCATGGGACTCGACTGGCTCCTGCGAGATCACGCTCACCCGTCGAGTCAGCTCCGCTGTCAGGGTCCTGCCAGCCACGCGGGTTTCCTCGTCGTCGCCCGCGCCTTCACGCACGCCCTGGCCGCTCGACGCGCAGCCCGTGACCCGGGCCATGAGCTACTCCTTGCACACCAAAGTTGGGCGCACTGCCGCGCTCGCTGGTCGGATAGGAGCGCCGAGCTGCATCATGGCTCCGTGGGTTCGCGAGCGGTGCGTTGGGGGACGTGAGCTCCACGCCAGCTTGGCCTCCCTCTGGTCAGGGGCGTGAGAGTGCCTACCGTCGCTGCACGCGAGCTCTGGTGTGTTGTCCTTCCCTGTGTTGAGCAGAGGAAAGAGCTCTGGCTGAGGAGGGAAGAAATGGAGAAGAAGAGGAGCTGCTAACCAGCGGGAAGAAGCCGGTGAGTGCAGAGCAAAGCGGAGGGACTATGGCGGCATGAGAATGCGTTGGCCAGGGAAGAAAAGCAGCTGGGGTTTTTATACTCATCCCGTTTGTGCCACCCGATTAGGTCATTCCATGGGCCTGGGCCCACTAGCAAGTTGTAGTGCCCCATTGAGGCCAACCCTCAACCAGGAATTGATGAGCACTCGTGGCTGCACTTGTATCTGTGTGAGACATGTCATGGCTAAAAGGAAAAAGGGCGGGAAAACAAAGGTAAAAAAAATTGAAAATTATATGATTGCACGGGAGGTGGAATGGATGCGCGCGTCAGTTTTTTTCCTCGGATTTCCCAAGTGGACCCGACCAAACATGCACGACAGCAACTTGAAGCAGGTGCCCAATGGTCACTATTAAAAGCTCCTCATACCGGTCAGCACGCCGACCCCGCTAGGATCAGTGCACCGGCCCGGACGGGCATCATCCGACCATTCGCACCGGCAAGGGACTACTGTTGGGGAAGGGGTCCCCACGCTATCTAGTTTCGATGCTTTCTGCTAATTCAAGGGAGATCAGCACACCTCGGGACTCGTTAACGTCGACTCCGCGACAACACCAACCTCGTCGCGATGCCAAGACCGTGCAACGCCAAGTCCATGACAACGCCGACTCCGCGATAACACCAACCTCGTCACAACGCCAAGACCGCGCGATGCCGACTCCACGACAACACCAAACTCGTCGCGACGCCAAGACCGTGCAACGCCGAGTCCGTGACGACGACAAGTGCGTGCCGATTGGAAGCTCGGAGGCGACGAAAAGACTGTCGTCATGAGAGGATGCATGACGGGCGGGACCCATGGGACATCCCCAGAATATTCCCGGAGGAAAAGACCTACACGCCCCAAGGACATTAGTACATCTAGGGGCATGATAGTAAATGGCCTGAGAGCATTTTTATAACTTTCTCTACCACCTCCATTCTCCCTATAAATAGAGGAGCACCCCCTCCATTCCAAGGGTGAAAAATTCAGAAATAAAACTTCACTTGCTCCTCCTCCTCTCTAGTTCGTGGCTCTCAGCCGGTTCGAGTGCCTTCGCGTCGTGCGACCCATGTGCGTGACTGCGGTGGTTCTGTGGCGTAGTTTCCCGGGCAACCCTCGTAGGTCCGCGAAGCCGTGCGGGGGTGCCACAAGTTCATTGTCTAGCCTCGTTGCTACGATAGGAGTTTATAAACATGGTTGGGGAATTTGGAATCCTCGAAATCCAGTGGTGTTCAACAAATACAAGTTCATTAATGGGTCCGTTTAGAAAGGCACTTTTGACATCCATTTGATATAATTTGAAATTATGATGGGATGCAAATGCAAGCAATATGCGGATGGCTTCTAAGCGAGCAACGGGCGCGTAGGTTTCACCAAAGTCCAAACCTTCGACTTAGGTGAACCCTTGTGCCACTAACCTTGCTTTGTTTCGGATAACTTGCCCATCCTCATCTTGCTTGTTCCGGAAGACCCATTTTGTCCCTATGACATTTTGCTTGGGCCTTTCCACCAAGGACCAAACCTTGTTGCGGGTGAAGTTGTTGAGCTCTTCATGCATCGCGTTCACCCAATCCGGATCATCAAGTGTTTCTTGGACCTTAGTGGGTTCAACACAAGAAACAAAAGAGTAATGCTCACAAAAATTTGCAACACGAGATCGAGTTGTTACCCCTTTGTTCATATCACCAAGAATATTGTCGACGGGGTGATCCCGTTGATGAACTCTTGGATGGAGCGAAGCTTGAGATCTTCCAATTTCTTCTTCTTGCTCTATTGTTGTATTTGAATCTTGAACGGATGTGGATGGCTCAACTTGTAGAGATGAAGTTGGAATGGATTGAGCTTCCACACCCTCCGTTGGCTTGATCTCTCCAATAGACATGCTCTTTATAGCTTGAGATGGAACATAATCACCTATATCTTGTAAATCAACTTGCTCTCCTTGAGAGCCATTAGTCTCATCAAATTGCACATCACACGACTCCTCAGCACAACCGGTGGTTTTGTTGAAGACTTGGTAGGTGTGCGAATTTGACCCATACCCCAACAAGAAACCTTCATCACATTTAGGAGCGAATTTATACAATCTAGTTTTCTTGTTGAGTATGAAACACTTACTACCAAATACTCGAAAGTATGATATGTTGGGCTTGTTGTTGGTGAGAAGCTCGTATGAAGTTTTCTTCAAGAGGCGGTGAAGGTAGAGCCGGTTTGTTGCATGGCAAGCGGTGTTGACGGCTTCCGCCCAAAAACGATCAGAAGTCTTGTATTCATCCAACATCGTCCTTGCCATCTCTATAAGTGTCCAGTTCTTCCTTTCCGTGACTCCATTTTGTTGAGGGGTGTAAGGAGATGAGAACTCGTGCTTGATGCCCTCTTCATCAAGATATTCTTCAACTTGAGTGTTCTTGAACTCCGTCCCGTTATCACTTCGGATATTCTTTATGTTTAGCTTGAACTCGTTTTGGACACGCTTCGTAAATTTCTTGAACTTCTTTTGCATGTCACTTTTATCACCCAAAAAGAATACCCAAGTGTAACGGGAGTAATCATTAACTATAACAAGTCCGTATTTGTTACCTCCGGTGCTTATATACGCAACGGGACCGAAGAGGTCCATACGAAGTAGCTCCAAAGGCCTCGTCATTGTCATGATGTTTTTGGCGGGATGATGAGCCCCAACTTGCTTCCCGGCTTGACATGCGCTACAAATTCTATTCTTATCAAAAGTAACACCCATTAGTCCTAAAACGTGTTCGCCTTTTAGAAGTTTGCTCAAATTCCTCATACCAACATGGGCTAGTCGGCGATGCCATAACCAACCCATGCTTGATTTAGCCATCAAGCAAGTCTCAAGGCGAGATTTATCCGTGGAGAAATCCACAAGATAAAATTTGCCTTTCATATGACCTTTGAAGACTATAGAGGAATCATCTCTTCTAAAAACGGTCACATCAACATCGGTAAACAAACAATTATATCCTAATGCACATAATTGAGAAACAGATAGCAAGTTATTTGAGAGACTTGACTAGTAGCACATTTGAGATAGAGAGATCATTTGTAATTGCTACTTTACCAAGTTCCATTACCTTCCCTTTAGTATTATCACCAAATATGATATTCTCATGAGGTGATCCTTCTCTTGTTAGTTGTTGAACCATATTCTCCTCTTCGGTCATGTGATTTGTGCAACCGCTATCTATCACCCAACTTTTTCCACCGGAGGAGTAGTCCTACAAAACAAGTTTATGCTTTCGACTTAAGTACCTATTTTTGTATGGGTCCTTGCATGTTAGTCACAAGAATCTTAGGCACCCAAATGGTGCTCTTCTTCAGACCGCTATTCCTAGGTCCAACATACTTAGCGTGGATGTTTCCATCTTTGCCTTTCCTTAGGACATAGTAGGCGTCAAAAGATCCACCACCAAATGTCTTACTCATTTGGCGCTTTTTCATCTCATGGCCATTGAAGTGGAGTGTCTCCACTTGCTTCCTTTGCCATGCACGAACCTCGTCTTAGGATATTCACTACTGCAGAAAGAGCTATAGAT
>JAGXJF010005239.1:0-54537 GCA_019208055.1 Stipa capillata | reverse complement strand
CTCTCGTGAACATATCTTTCGATCCACGCGGGGTGAATCCTCAGTGCCACTCGGGGGGACCGAGTCCTCAAGACCGGGCTGAACTCCCCGTCAGCATTCTTCCTTCCTCGGTGCTTACAGTCCACCCGGGCATCGAGCAACTCGAAGTCCGTCATACTTGCTTCATTGTTGCATGAACATAACATGTCACATATGTGAAGCAGTATTGCAGTTCATGAAATACTTAAATGCATAAACAATGATACACATTAGAATAACGGTATGACAGCGGGATCCCCCCGGGGTAGGCCCAAGACAAGGACTCAGCCGGCATGGCCGGAGGTGGCCCAAGCTGAGTCCATGAAGTCCACTCAGCTGGGCCGTCCGCGCGTCATCAAGATAGGCATTACCATGACGCGTTCAACCCACGACGCATTCAACCAAGGGCACGTTCAACCAACGGCACGCGATCAGTGCACCGTTACCAGGAGCAACGTGCGCTGTCAATGCGCTGTGATACCAGGAGTTACTCCGCATGACCTACGCGGGCTAACTGACTCGGCAGTTGTAAACCCTAGCCTCGTCAGCCCTATATAAGGCTAGGCTAGGGCCCCAGAACGGGGGTTGGCTTCTCATTCTTTTTCCCATACTTGTATGCGTTACGCGCTACTCTTCCACTGTAAAATTCTTCATACGAGAGAAGATCAAACATCTTGCAGGAGTAGGGTATTACCTCTTCCAAAGAGGGCCGGAACCTGGGTAAAAATCACTCGTGTGACCCGTCCTGATCATCCACTTGCGCCCCCGAATCCACAAAAATGTATATTGCCGCGAAATCCCCGCGACAGTTGGCGCGCCAGGTAGGGCGCTGCATGCTGGAGCCGTGATCCAGGCGGGATTTTCTCCAGCCATCGGCGGCGGGCACATGGCCGACGACGCGCCATGGCACCCTGCCTCCGCCGTGCTCCCTGGAGGCGCGACGCTCTCCTCGGGAGCCTGCACTTCTTGGCCGGCAAATCTAGCCAATTGCGCCTCCAGGACCCGGTTCCCCGCTCGGCGGTGGAGCCGGCGCCCAGGCATACCCTGGGATCTTCACCAACTCCACGCAACGGCGAGGCTGCTTCCTAGCTCGTCGCCGTAATCGGCTCTGAGTCCCTCCTGCCCATCTTGGATTCCAAATCTGATGGGTACGAGAGCTCACACAGCTGCGCCTCCACGGCAGAGGTATACATGGTGGCACCCGCTGCCGCTGACGCTGCGGGCACATCAGGCGTGATGGCCAGGGCGGTGGACGAGCTCTTACGCATGCCCATCACTGGCCAGTTAGATGCAGAGAAGGCCATGGAGGCATCTCGGCTAGCCATCCTGGCTGAGCGGGATCGTGTTGACCGAGAGAGAGAGCAGCTCTCGAGGCGCGAGAGCACGCGTACGACAAGGCTGTGGCTTATGAGTCGCGCTGGCGCCCACGCCGACCCACCTCGTCGGCCACTCGGAGGGGGCGCGTCGTCCATGACTCCATCTTGGGTCAAGATGTGGACGACATCCCGGTCTACCCCACCCCTGCTCAGAACCTCATTGCGGCCGCTGCACTAGCGGACTCGCTTCCGCCACCAGCAGATGGCCCTGCGGCAGAGAATTACCGCCGAGTCGTCGTTCTGATGAAGACAACAGTGGAACAATAGAATGAGGCCACTTCGTCGCACGACCAGCTGGCCTCCAGGTCCGCATGAAGTCAGCCCTCAGCGGCTCCGAGTCGCCCTAGCACCATAGGCTCATCGCAGCCGAGCCGCTCCACCAACCGATGTCCCGATGCCCGCGAGGAGATCAACCGGATCCACGCGGAGCGACGTCGAGCCGGCTCCCTCCACGGCCGGGCTGACGGTGCTCATGATGCGCCGGATGACATCGAAGGAATCCGAGCGGCCCGGGCGCAGGCCGAGCGTCGGGGTGGCGAGGTTGATCAGCCGAGCGGCTCGGCCTCCATCGGTCCGCTATGCTTTAGCAGGTGAATCCGCACCGAGGCGTTCCCAGACCGGTTTCGGATCGCCAACGGCGTCGACAAATATGACGGTACCGCCAAACCAAAAACTTGGCTCGCTGACTACCTCGTGGTGTGCAATATTGGTGGGGGCATGGTTTAACAGCCTGCCCGAAGATAGCATCTACGATTAGAAGGACTTCTAGGAGGCCTTCGTCAAGAACTTTGAAGGCACGTACAAGTGGCTAGGGAACGCGCAAGATCTTTGGCTCTGTGTCCAGGAAAAGGGGGAGCCGGTCAGAGATTACATCCAGCGCTAGACTCGGCTGCGCAACTCCATCGAAGACGTCTAAGAGATTCAAGCCATTCAGGCTTTTTCTCAGGGGGTCAAGTACGAGCTCCTGAAGCACAAGTTGGCCAGGTCCAACATTCAGACCATGGGCCGACTCATGGAGGTGGCCAGCAAGTACGCGACTGGCGAGGAGGCCATGCGCTATGAGGACAAGGGCAAATCGAAAGCCGAGTTCTCGGGGCGCAAGGACTTCGCCGACTCGAGTCGGAAGCACAACGACAACCGCACCCAGAAGCGCAAAGCTGGCACTGGAGACGAAGTCAGCAGAGCTGATCTGGTCGTGGCTGCTGAACGCGACAACCAGCGCGGTGATGGTAGCCGCAAGAAGGACCGCCCGTGGCAGCAACGCAAGGCACCGAGGTTGAACAAGCCTTGCTCATTCCATAGCACCGCTGAGTTCAAGGCAGGTCACTTGACCAGAGAGTGCAGCTTCCTAAGTGCCTTCGGGCGGACAAACTGCCCGCCTCCGATGCTGACAACGAGAATGACCCCGCTGCAGGCGGCAGCGCCTCGCAGTATCCTCCGCGGAAGGGCGTCCTCATGATTTTTGAGGGACTCAATTCCAAAAGGAATCGGAAGCTCCGATACCGCGAGATGAACGCAACCGTCCTAGCGGTTCCCCAGTGGCTGGACTGGTCAGAGACGCCAGTCGACTTCGACCGACCGCTCCGACCACCCGGATCGCGTTCCGCATCCAGGCAAGCGCGCCCTGGTGGTGGATCCGCAGGTTGGCGGCTTCAAGGTTTGCAAGGTCCTCATGGATGGCGGCAGCAGCATCAACATCATCTATACTGACACACTGAAGAAGATGCAGATCCCGGAGTCCCAACTTCGTCCCAGCAGCACTACCTTCCATGAGATTGTGCTAGGGAAGTGCGCCAAGCCTCTGGGCCGGATCGCTTTGGAGGTCGTGTTTGGCGAGCCGGACAACTTCCAAGTCAAAACCCTCACCTTCGAAGTGGTCAGCTTCAAGAGCGCCTACCATGCCATCCTCGGCCGTCCTGCCTATGCCAAGTTCATGGCTAGGTCGTGCTATGTCTACCTCAAGCTGAAGATGCCAGGTCTGAAGGGGGTCATCACCATCGCCGGCAATTTCGAGCGAGGCCAAATAGGAAAGCGCGCTTGTCGACTTCCTTCATGAGAACTGGGATATCTTCGCATGGAAGCCAGCTGACATGCCAGGGGTTCCAAGAAAGTTCGCCGAGCACCCCCTCAATGTCGCCAAAGACGCGAGGCCGGTCAGGTAGTCCCTTCGCCGCTTTGCCGAAGATAGGCGCAAAGCCATCGGGGAAGAGATCACCTGACTCCTCGCAGCCGGATTCATGAAAGAAGTTCTTCACCCGGACTGCTTAGCAAATCCAGTCCTGGTTCTTAAGAAGAACAAAACTTGGTGCATGTGTGTTGACTACACGTCCCTGAACAAGGCTTGCCCCAAGGATCCGTTCGCACTACCTCGTATCGATCAGGTAGTCGATTCTACGGTTGGCTGTGGACGTTTATGTTTTCTGGATGCCTATTCAGGCTACCACCAGATGTGTGGGGACTCAACATGGTGGGCCCGCTCAAGACAGCGAAAGGGAGATTCACCCACCTCCTCGTGGCAGTAGACAAATTCACCAAGTGGATTGAGGCCAAGCCCATCATGAAACTCAATGGAATGACTGCAGTCAACTTCATGAAGGGGGTTATCTTCCGTTTCGGCATCGCCCACAGTATCATCACTGACAACGGAAAGAACTTCACGGCTGAAGTTTTTTACCAGTTCTATAGGAACCACAGCATTCGAATCGACTAAGCCTCTGTGGCCCACCCACAGTCCAACGGGCAAGTCGAGCGCTCCAATGGGCTCATCCTCTAGGGCATCAAGCCCCGGCTTCTGGTTCCTCTACAGAGGACCGCTGGCTGCTGGATCGACGAGCTCCCCTCCGTCCTCTGGAGTTTAAGGACTACTCCAAACTGGTCGACTGGCTACACGCCTATCTTCATGGTCTATGGGGCTGAAACTGTCATGCCGAGTGACATCCTCCACGACTCCCCGTGAGTCGCAGCATATATGGAAGCTGATGCGGAGTCGGCAAGACAGGACGACATCGACCTCCTCGAGGAAGCACGGGAGCTTGCTCTTTCCCGCTCGGCCATATACCAGCAGAACTTGCGCCGCTACCACAGCCGCCAAGTACGAGGCCGAGCCTTCAATGAAGGCGACTTGGTCCTCCGACTCATTCAGGACAAGGCGGGCATGCACAAGCTTTCTCCGCCATGGGAAGGGCCGTTCATCATCAACAAGGTGTTGCACAACGGTGCCTACCGACTGGAGGACCCGGCATCAGGAGAAGTCACTGAAAGGACTTGGAACATTGCCCAGCTGCGTCCTTTCTTCACTTAAACTCTGTATTTTCAATAATTTATAGTTTGATCATGAATCAAAATTTTTTTCCACTCAATCTCGAGTCGGTATCACTTTGTTTTATGATCTCACTATTAAACTGGTTTGTTTCCCTTGGGCAACCCCCGGGGGCTACATCAAACAACCGAGTGGCTTGACTCCTCCGGGCAACCCCCGGGGCTACCTCATTCCACCCACTGGGTGTGCTACCAGTCGGCGCGCGTTGCGACTCCTCTAAATTTGCTTCTCCGCAAACATCTAAGTAAATGTGTACAGCACCTAAGGCCCACTCTTCGTCCCCAACTACAGTCGCAACCCGGCTGTCCGGTTGGCAAGAGCAAAAGCTAAAGGTCGGCTTGCACAATGAAAGGATTCAATGTAGAAACAAATTTAGATGAGCAGAACTTAGCATTTCGCTACAAAATATCTTAAGTCTCCAAAATGTCTTAAGTATTTACAGCATTTTTTCACTCGGCATACCGAGGATTAATATAACAAGATATATTTATTCTTCATCTTCTGGCGTTGCCTCCACACGCTCATCCAGGTTGGCGAACCCGGCGATCCGACTGGCAGCTCGGCGAGCCTGGGGAAGCAGCTCCATGGGGTTGACCGGCTTGCCTTCTGCGTCAAGTGGGGCCCCCGCAGCGATCTTGTCGACATCGGCCTCAGGATGGTGTGCTAGGACCATCGCCAGCGCCATTCCGGCTCCCGAGCGCGCCGCCGACTCCTTCCACTCGTCCACCTCTGCCGAGCCTTGCAAAAGCTTGTCAGCGAGGGCGAAGATGCAGGAGCTCGGCTCGTTGTTGGGCCACAAGGTGGCGCAGAGGTCTTGCGACGCTGTCTTCATGTTTTGCACCAGGCTCTTCACTTGGAGGAGTCGGTCCTCCAGAGTGACGACGCAACTGGACATCGCCTCAGGTGTCCAGAAGGCCTCGAGCACTGCTTTTGCCGGGTTGGCCAACCCTGCAGTCGGCGTGCCGCTCGTCTTGCCTACTCATCCAACTCTGGGCAAGCGTCTGGGCACAAATTACTACAAAGAGACCGACAAGAAAGTGAATACTGAAGAAGCTGGCGAAGGACTCAGAAACTTACTGAGTAAGGTCTTGTTGGCACCTTTGAGCTGCTCCACGAGCTCCTTCTCTCGCTTATGCCACTCGGCGACGGTTGCCTCGTGCCGCTTCTCTGACTCGGTCATCTTCGAGTGGAAGCAGTCGACTTGCTTCTGCAGCTCGTGATTCATGGCGTTGAGTTCCTTATACTGGTCTGTCAGCTGCTGGTGCTCTGCCTGCAACAAAGCAGCGGTCTTCATGTTCTCGCGAGCCTGCCTAAGCTCATCATGGAACTCGGCCTCCCGAGTGTCGAGCATCTCCCTCGCCTTCTCCATCGAGATGGAGTTCTTCAGTTGTTCCCTCAGGCGAGCAGCTTCGACCTCGGCGTCTACCGGCTCAAAAAGATTAAACCAACGAAAGGGACTCCAAGGCAAAGAAAGAACTGCGATTCGGATACTTACTCCCTGCGGCAGTGAGCTTCTCCTCGAGCAACCGACTTCGGGCCCTCTCGTCGGCCAGTGCCTTCTCGAGGGAAACGTTCCTCTCCACGAGGACTTGGTTGTTTCCGCCGAGTTGGGCCAACTCCTGGTCAAAAGGAAGATCCGAGTCAGAAAAGTCTTTAGCCGACTCAAACAGCCGACCAAAGACTCGGGGGCTACACCCACTGGGTGCACTGATCGTGCCCCCAGCGTCAACACAAAAGAGAAGAGGAACCAAACTCGATTGCAAAAACATACCCCGACAGAACGTTCGAGGACACTGGCCGAGTCCACCAGTGTGCTGGTCGCACCTGCAAACTCCTTCAGCTTGGCGCTGAGAGCGGCGACGCGGGTTGCGGCATCGCATGTTGCCGTGCACTCCCCCGTGCTGTCACTTGACAACGTGAGCTGCGGGATGGGAGCAAGGCCACATGGCTGGCCGGGTGACGCTCCCCTTCCTGCAGACGGGGCGGCCAGCACAAGGCTTCACTCCACCGACGAGGAGTCGGTGGTCATCGACTTGGCCACTGGCTCGTATTCGGTGCAGGCAAGTTCACCGCTGATGACATCATCAGTTGCAAACTCGCCGTTCAGGCAAGCCGGCGGCTGCGGCTCCCGCATCGGCGGCGGCACCGTCGTCGGCGGAGGCTTTGTCCTTGTGGAGTCGGCATCCACCGCATCCTTCGACACCGGATTCGACTCCGGGTTCGGCTCGCTCACCGGAGTCGGCACGTGCTCGCCATCAACATCGCCACTCAGCGGAGCCGCTCCCATTAGAGCATTGGATGGCCCAGCTCCCACGCCCGACTCCAATGGCTGAGCGGGCGTCGGCCCCGTGGTCGTGATGGACTGGTGGCCTCCTTGGTCGGACGACTTCCTCTGGACGCTACAGTGTCAAATTTCTGACTCCGGCCTCAGAGAGGTACCCACTTCAACTGAAAGACGAAGGCTAAGCTAAAAGGATGCATACCTGGAAGTCGTGGGGATCGCCTTAACCCCTGTTTTCTTCTTGAGCCTCCCCGTGGCGGTCGGAGCTCTAGGGGAAGAAGTTGGAGCCGACTGGGAGACAGCCGGCCTGGAAACGGGGACAGCAACTTGCGCCGCTGGGCTGGCGTGTTCTGCCCGTGAATGCTTGGAGGCCGACTCCGCCAACGCCTTCGAAGGCCCGGAGCCGGAAGGATCTTCCGCTCGCCTCCGCTTCTGGGCCAGAGAAGCCGCGGGCTCGGCCTCCTAGGTCTCGTCGCCCAAGTCCCCGCCCTAGGAAGCCTCCTTGTCAACTTCCACGTCATCCAAAAGCTCCAGAGCTAGATTTTGCTCGGGGAGGGGTAGCATGGAACTCAAGTTCAGTAAAGTCTTCGGCATAGAGGACTCGGATTCAGAAGAAATCACAGCACGAGACAAGGATGTAGAGAATCCGACTCGGAAGACAAGGACTTATAGCGGGTGGAGGATTGTCGGCAGAAAAGGGCGCCACGTGCGGCACCCTGTCGAGGCCGGAGCGCTCTTTGGTCAAGTTCTTCAGCAGCTCCATGAAGTCTCGATCCGAGAGCTCCCTAGCCGAAACCCTGGTCGAGTCGGAAGCGCCCGAGTACGCCCACATCGGGTGCTCCCTAGCTTGGAGTGGCTGAATCCGCCGACTCAGCCAGGTGATGATGAGATCGACGCCGGTGAGGCCCTTGTCCTAGAGCCGCTGGATCCTCCTCATCAGGTGCTCGACTTTGGGCGCCTCCGCACTCGACGGCTTGGCACCCCAGTGCTTCTGCCACACGGGGGGGGCCCTCGGTGTACTTGGGAAGCCCTTCTTGCACGGTTGGCATGCGCTCATCAGGGCAGTAGAACCAGCCGTCCTGCCACTTCCTCATGGTGTCTGGAAATTGCAGCTTGAAATACTTCGCGCTGGCTTTGACCTGGATGCCGGCTCCCTCGTAGATCGACAGGCACTCACCGGCTTTAATCGGCTGCGCCTTCACAAGGAAGATCTTCTTCCACAGCCCCTAATGGGGCTGAGTCCCCAGAAAGCATTCGCACAGCGTGATAAAACATGCAATGTGCAGGATGCCATCTTCGTGCGGGGGCAGCAACAAGCCCCGCTCGATGAACGGGATGAGCGTCACCCGCTCGTGCGCGTGCGGGGTGGGCTTCTCCTCCCAGAATGGCGACCTCCAGTTGCAGAGAGCCCAAGGCGGAAGCAGGCCCTCGCCGGCGAGGCCCGCCAATATCTGGTCGGTCACCACCGATGGCACCCAATCGCCTTTATTCCAACTGTCGGGAAGGGCGGTGGCAGAGGACGAACTCTTGCCCTTGCCGGCACGAGACATCGTCGAGGCTGGCGGGGAAGCGCTTGGGATGATCGGAAAGAGAGAGAGAGAACAATGGCGGCGGGAGATTTCGGTGGTTGCGGCGGCGTGTGCGAGGAAAACGAAGAAGGCAGATGCAAACCGCTCCGCCCCCATTGCTTCGGCTTTTAAAGGCGAAGGAGTCGAACTGCCTTGGCCAGTCAGCGCATTACACGTGGCCACGACTCGCCATGGTAATGGTTGTCTCGCGCATGCCTCGCGCGGGACTCGAGGCGTCATCATCAACCGCCGCGACGTCTTGTTGCGACCCTTCATCACAAAGCGTCTATCCAGTCGACTGAACACATTAAATGCGCCAGTCGAAGCGACAGCACGCAAAAGATTCTGTGTGACATCATCAACGTTCACAACGTTCCGCGCTTTCGTGAGACGGTTTTGACTAGGTTCGGCTGGACCAGGCGTTAACGCGTGCAATCGTTGAACAAGTTTGAAGTCAGACTCGGCCCGTGGCGCCACAGCACAAAGACTGCGCCGACTCCACCAAGCAGCGCTAAACATCCAGAGGCGCGCTGACTGCGCCCACTCGAAAGTAGACCAGCTCTGCAAATGGGTGTCGATGACCGGCCCAACGGGGCTCGCAGGTCACTCGGCAACACCCTGAGCGAAGGACGGACTCGGCATCCCCAATGGCACAAGTTGGTCTCTAACTCAGAACCAAGTGCCAAAGTCTGTAGGCTCGGTTCTGAAGCTGAAGATTGAAGGCGTTCCCCTCCGGACACCAGCTGGCAACGATCAACTCGGATAAGCCCAGACGTTGTCTGATTTTCACTCGAAATTCATGATACGCCTCCCAGCGGGCCACTAGCCTTTCTCTCCAGCAGAGAAACTTGGGTATCACCGAGGCTTTTCCCGCTATTAGCACATACCTAACCTTTTCAGGAACTACTGGAGTCCATCAAGGCCTCTCTACAGGCGACTCGGCGGCGCGCACAGCTCGTTCTCCGGACGGCGCCTGCACCGAGACCCTGAAGCACTCAGGGGCTACTGATGGCGGGATCCCCCGGGGTAGGCCCAAGACAAGGACTCGGTCGGCATGGCCAGAGGTGGCCCAAGCTGAGTCCATGAAGTCCACTCAGCTGGGCCGTCTGCGCGTCATCAAGATAGGCGTTACCACGATGCGTTCAACCCATGACACGTTCAACCAATGGCACGTTCAACCAACGGCACGCGATCAGTGCGCCGTTACCAGGAGCAACGTGCGCTGTCAATGCGCCGTGATACCAGGAGTTACTCCGCACGACCTGCGCGGGCTAACCAACTCGGCAATTGTAAACCCTGGCCTCGTCAGCCCTATATAAGGCTAGGCTAGGGCCCCAGAACGGGGGTTGGTTTCTCATTCTTTTTCCCATACTTGTACGCACTACGCGCTACTCTTCTATTGTAAAATCCTTCATACGAGACAAGATCAAACATCTTGCAGGAGTAGGGTATTACCTCTTCCAAAGAGGGCCTGAACCTGGGTAAAAATCTCTCATGTGATCCCGTCTTGATCATCCACTTGCCCCCCGAATCCACAAAAATATATATTGCCGTGAAATCCCTGCGACACGGTACAATACAACACTTGAATTATAGAAGAGCCCTGACCTTACAGGCCCACATTACAGTTACACATTACACATAGTACAAACCTGTTGGTACATAATGAAGGTTCCATACAATTATTACAATAAAATTCAAAGGTAATACGAAGACTACAAATCACTGTTTCAAATATATCAATTTAAAACCTACTTCTCACTCCGCGAAGTCGTGCTGTCCACGCCCTCGTCCGGCCCCAGGAGAAGGGGCTACCGACTGATTTGCGGTGGGATCACCTCTGGCTTGGTCCTTTAACTTGGGACAATGTTTCTTCTGATGGCCATAACCAGCACAATGCAAGCACTGCCTTGTAGGTCCCCCAACCTCTGACTCATCCATGTCGTTACGAATTCGACGAACTCTACGCCGCCTCCTGTTGTCATAAAGTAGGCTCCAGTGTGGTATATATTTCCTCTGATCCTCGTCAACCTTGGTGTAGTTGTCGACAGCACGAAATCCAATTATTTCACCGCTCCATGTTGCAAGGATGACCTCTTTTAAATAATACGGTGACATGAACGACGTAGAGTCCATACCAATTAGGCCACACGCGGCAAGCACATGTAAGCATGGCTTGTGTAGCAGAAAAGGCTTGTTGCATGTGCACCTACAAGTCAGAATATCTTCACACCCAAAAGCAACATCAAATGTCTGTACCTCATTTGCGATTCCAAAACTTGTTGTATCTCATAGTCGAACTTCGTACCTATGTTGCAGGTTGCCAATTCTTATGACGGTGTGCATCTTCCCTTTCCTACCTTCTGCTCCATGTACTGCATGATCATCGTGCTGAAAGGAGTTTCAGTAAAAGTGCTCATGTGTAGCACAGCTGCCTGATACCTCTCTTGGAAGTACCTAATTGTCCCATGAAGCATTCCCTCCATGATAGCAACTAAGGGTAAACCACGTTGTCCCCGTAGTACCCAATTGTAAACTTCTACCAGGTTGGTTGTCATGATTCCATACCTCGCACCGTGAGTGTCGAAGAGTAAGGACCATCTCTCCTTTGGCTCATTCTCGATCCACTCGGAGAAGGTCTTGATTCATGCATCCTTCTTCCTCTGAACGCCTGGTGGGTCAATACCAAGTAGAGCGCAAAGTTCTTTCGGCTCCTCGTCCGCTGGTACAGGCATTGCCACGGCTTTATGCCTCTGCTGAGTTAACTCCATTTTCGTGAACTCATCAAGCTTAGCCCACAGTTTATCAAACTTCTTTTGCTAATTCTGCTTGCATAGCCTCTTGAAGAGATTCATGAGACGCTTGTTTCTGAACTGCCAGTAGAAATTAGCTCCTAGATGGTGAATGCACCATCGACCTTGCATATCAACCCAGGGTTCAAGCCCATCTGCTCCGGGGTTTGTTTGAGTCTTCATAGCCTTCAATATACTAGGATGCCTGTCATGGAGTATGCGCACGTTCGGTCAGTTTTTTACTGCACCCCGCTTCAGTCTTCTGAAGAACCATAGCCAACTTGCATAGTTCTCGCCTTCAACAAATGCGAAAGCCAGTGGAAGAATTTAGTTGTTACCGTCTACACCAATAGCAGTCAAGATTTGACCCTTATACTTGCCTGTCAAAAATGTACCATCAACACACAGCACAGGTCGACAGTGGTTGAATGCTTCAATGCATGCCTTGAAGGAGAAAAGGCATGGTTCATCTCTTTAAATCCTGGTGACTCGAATGACAAAGTGTACTTGATGTTAGCATACGTGCCCGGGTTCCTGGCTTGTAGTGTCCATAGCAGGTAAGGAAGGTTATGATATGAATCTTTGAAATTCCCAAATTGCATCTCCATGGCCTTCTGTTTAGCCCTCCATGCCTTTCTATAGCTGATTGAGAATTGGTACTTGTTCTTTATTGCTACTTGAATATGCTTCGCTTCCATATCCTCCTTCTCCACTATCTCGGCAAACATCAGTCTTGCAATTAGGCTTGAAGTCATGTAACGATGCTCTGTGAGGACATTAGATCTAACACAGTTATAAGGCACTACTCTACTAACAATCTAATTCACTTCATACTTGGGGACATGAGCATGCACAGAGTAAGGACAACCATTATTGGTGCACTTTGCGGGGTAGGGGTAGACACTTGAACATAGGATGTCCTTTGTGTGGACATACTCCAAAGAGCAATGGCATCCTTCAATTCGAGTTTGTTGTGATACATGGTGCCGTGTTGTATCTCATTCCTTCTGAACTCCCACGATGACTTGTGCCCATCTGTCACATGCATTCCACCCAATAATTCTTGGTTCCACCCATTGGGAATTTGGCGATCCAAAGTCTCCTCGTCCTTACCACTTTCTTCATCCTCGATCTCCTCGTCTTCATCTTCTACCATGTCCGCTACATCTTCCTGCTCCATAGCCTCCACCAACTCTTCGAATTCCTCAGCTTCATCTGCCCGCCCAGTAGGACCATGATTAGATCTCATTCCTCCATGAACCACTGCTTGTGGATGATCATCCTCTCTGTATTGTCTTACCCCCTTGGGCTGAGGCACTGCTCTAAACTTTTTCATACTTTCTACAATGAAACCCTGCTGGATCCTTCACAACAGCCTGCACCAATGCAACCGAATCATCCTTACGACCTCTGCACACCCTAAGCCAAGAACTCCACTCCTTTGTTCTTTCAACAGACTCAAATCCAGCACATGCTTGTCAAGGACATTGTGAACATTGCTTGAATGCTGACGCCATACTTGTCCGTATTAAGAGCAAAGCTACGAGTGAACCAGTGTTTTGCTTCTCTAATGTTCAGCGACTTGAGATTTTGCAGAGGCAATACAGTGTAACTGAATGCACTAAGATCAACTCCAGACGAGTTTGTCCTCACTTCTCCTGGACCATAGAAAATCTTGAATCTCACTATATCAGACATTTCTATCATCTGTAACATCATTTCATAAAATTTACAATGAGGCGCTAAACCTATGTTCAAGATTTACTAGACTCCTAATGTACAGCTACAGACAATCAACTGATATATATAATAATAAAACTAGGTTTACAACTATTTTTTAACTACGTAGTCCACTTCTTTATTTCTTTATTTTTTTTCTAACAACACTGTCAGCCTCATCTAGTTTTGTATGACTATTTCTAAAATCGTCCACTATAGGATCAAATCGTGAACTATGTGATACGATCTAACACTAAGCTAACATGCTAAGCTAAACAAAACATATTTCTAATGCTAATCTAAAGTAATTGTGTTCGAATGAATTAGTAATCTAAATCGACAAAAAAATTTAAAGCTAGGGTTTACCTAAACGATGAAAAATCCACGACGCCGCTTCTCTTCTCTTCCTCTCCTCTTCTTCCTCTTTCTCTTCTCTTCCTCTCCTCTATCTCCTCAGCCCGCGCCACCGCTCGTCGCGCCGCCGAACCCAGCCTCGCCGCGCCTAGCCGCGCCGTCACCCCGGCCTTGCCTCGCCACCGCACCGCCGCCAACCGCCTTGCCGTGTCGTGCCGCCGTCCCGGCCTCACCTAGCTGCGCCACCGCCTCGGCCTTGCCTCGCCTCGTCTCGCCACCGTGTCGCCCCCGCCCGCCTTGCCGCTTCGTGCTGCCATTTGCCTCCCCGTGCGCGTGTTTGGCATCGCGTGCATAACCGAGGCCTGAGTTGGGCTGTTAATTGCCGACCGCACGAGTCGGCCAGCCCTGGGCCGATTAATAAGAGGAAGTCGGCCAGCAACCTGCGAATAGGGATGTTGGCCAGCCCCCGGCCGACAAGCTGCCACGTCGGCTAAACAGTGGCCGACTAGGTCTATTCGGCCGCCAGCCAGCCGGTGCGGGGGGTAGTCGGCTGCCTAATGGCCGATTCTGTCTTTTCGGCCTCTTTTGAATCCATGTTGTACTTTTGGAATTTATGGAAAAAAAATATCATTTTAAATTTTTTTTTCTGGAGTTGGAAGTACAGAATTTCTTGTTAGATCCTGTGTTGCAATTCAGTTGATTGTCACTTTCGGAACTACATAACCAATGAGGAAACATGCCATAATCATATGATTGTCAATGAAAGCACCTAAAAAGAATCGCAGCACCATAATATTCAGATATGCTTATGGTTCATGCAATGAAGATACAAACGAATCCACCACAAAGCAGTTGTTCAGATTTCTCGAGCCAAGCAAGAACTACATTGAAGAGTGTGGATTTTTAGCTCCATGAAACCGTAGCTCCAACTTGCTGGACCCTTTGATAAAAAACAGTTAGGAGCTCACTTGGCATGAAGTTGGAGTAATTAATAGACCCTGAAAATTTTTTTTTATCTTTACATAGGCTGCACGACGAAAGAGGTAAAAAGTATACAACCCTAATATTGCAACTTACTACCTCCATTCCTCTTTACAGGGCGTATAAATTTTTTTGCAAAGACCAAGGAGTAAATTGAGCACGCCGAGATAGGAGCTCACTTAGCATGAAGTTTGAGTACCAGTTATTATATTACTAAGGACCACTTCTGAAGAAGACGGAAAGACACGGGGATAGGAGCTCACTTAAACCTTATAATTTTTTTATTTATTCCTTAAGTTTACTAACCGTCAATAAAATACAACCGTCTATTTAAATTGAGCACGTCAAATATGTACTCTCTCCCTCCAGAAATATAAGACGTATTTTGATTGATTAAGATAATATTTTGACTAATAATTATTTTATTATTATGTGTTTTATGTGATATAAATTTATGATTATAAGTAAATACTTTTAAATATGAATCTAATGATATCAATTTATGTCACATAAATTATATATTAATAGAGTAATTGTTAATCAAAGTTTTATCTTAACCAATCAAAATACGCTTTACATTTCTGAACCGGAGGATTACTAAAAAGTTGCAGCCAGAAAATTATAGAAGCACATCATCTGTCAGTTTTCCAAACATTTCTAGCTTGTACCCATTCCTTGTAGTGATATCTCACCAATTAGACTTCTACGCAAACTCCGAATTGAACAAAATGATTATCCGGTCAAGCCTAGTTAATTTTCGGGCCTATTTGGTTATAAGACTAATATTGTTATACTTTGTCACACATTTTTAGCTAAATATGTCTAAAGTTAGTTTTATAAAATTGAAGCCACATTTTGGTAAGACTAAGAAAATCTTATCTCATTTTTTAAGTCCATAGCATGTGGGACCCTTTAGTTAGAAAAAAATCTAAATTAAGGTATAGCTTAAAGCAAACACTCTTAGGCCCCCTTCTAGACGGCTTCATCTTGTGCATAAGCCGGCTTAAGCTTAACTGTACTCAGAAGCTCTGGTGTGGGGAACCCCTGATAAGCTCTCATCCACTTCTAAACAGCTTCTAGGATTTGAGCTTATGGCCAGAGATAAATTATAAAAAGTCCATAATACCCTTTGACTGATAATGACATTATTCTTGTTAGTTTTTTACGTGGTTTAGCACAGAAGTGAGTTATTAAAATACAACAGATAACATGAATTAAGAGAATTTGGTGACCTATCGATTAAGATAGAAATCTCTATCGCTTGGAGTGGATGGTACCAAAATGTGACATTACTTTTAGTGTTCTTATAATGGGGAGTATATTTCTTTTCCATTGCCTTTGTGTCTTAATTCCTATTATCTGTTTACCCCTTTGAATCCCAAGGATGCTAACAGTACAAGAATGTGGTAGTGCTTCAACTTCATGATAAAACACACAAGTAGGATTTGACAGTTTATTCAGAAACAATAAACTAGTAATAATTTAGTATACCATATGTATGTGTTTGTGCCAGTGATCATACATGCATACATGCGCCATACCATAATTTCAAAAAATCATACATCACAGCAATGCCATGACTCTAACCCCAAATGAGCCTGCCTAGTTGAAGAGATTGCTCTTCTGGCTAAATCCTAGCACCATTTCTCAAACATTACAAAAACAAGCTATGGCAAAGCAACATCAAGCAACAGTTTACATTGCATTGCATTTACTGAACTCGTTCGGAAACAATTGAAATCCACAGAATCAAAAATGTAACGAGCTCGTCGGAGAGCTCGCTGTCGGCGTTGTGGTCTTGGTGGAGGCAAGCTCGTCGTGGCGTGGCAGTGGTGACTACGGCGACGGGACCCAAGTTCGTCGCGGTTGGCAGAGGTGGCAGCTCGTGCAGCTTGGTGACGGGGCCGGGGGGACGAGGAGGTCCCTGTTGGGGCCAGCGGAGCTTGTTATCGAGGTCGGCGGAGCTCAATGCCGGTTGGGCGAAGGCGGCGGGGGGGTAGATTTGGAGGGGTCTGCGCCAGGAGGGATGAGGGAGAGGGTAGCAGAGGGCGCGGCGGGAAGGGAGCATGAGGAATGGGGCGGCAGAGGTTGCGGCAAGTGGGCGGAGGAGGAGGCGGGAGGCTGCCGTAGTTGGAGAGGCGATAGGCGGGAGACGAGGAGGCGGGGCGACCTCTAGCCGGCGGGATGTCGGATCATGGTTTGGGGAAGGTGGCGGGAGGCTGCCATGGGAGTCGCCTCTGGCCAGCCGGGAGGAGGGGAGGAGGGGCTCCGGGCCGGAGGGGAGGAGGAGCTTTCGCCCGGCGGGGAGGCGGTGCGTGGGACGCCGGTGGGGAGGAGGGGGTGCCGGATGCCGGTTGAGCTCCGCGGGCAAGGGCATTAGGTGGAGGGGAATCGGGGGAGGATTGAGGAGGCAGGGGAGGTGGGGAGGGGGTGGAGAAAACTGTGAATTTTATATATATATATATAGTAGTGAGATATGCAGGTAAATATTTGGAATTAATAGGGATAGCACAATAATTTTAGATGTAGGAGCGAGGAGATGCTCGGGAAGCCTCGGTTTCAAATTTATCTACCATAAGACGCCACAAATTTAGCCACTAACCAATAACCAAACAGCTTTCATCGATCATTTTATGATGTAATTACCTTGTTTACTCGTTTTACCCAACGAATAATCCTGCATTGGAAGCCGTGATAAGCAGGAATTTTTAACTCCCCACTTGCCTCTCAGCCCTGCCAAGCAGCAGCAGTCAGCCGTAAACAGAGCACAGGTTAGGGCCCTTTCCAGTGTACACCAGATGATTAATAACCTTGTTCATATGATTAAGAAGAAGCGTTGTTAGCTCGGCCCAGATCACTCATACTACATCGGACGGCAGAGCTGAATGGAGCTACGGCTCCCTAGTTCTGAAGAACATTACTCCACTGAAACAACCTTTCTATTCAACCAACAAGAAATTGACGCCGTTGGGGCAACGATGGCCTTCTCCGGCGCTGGCACGCCACCGGCTAGATAGAATACCATTCCATCTGCGTAATTGAATCAGCTTTTTCACTTTGTCTCTTGCTTTCACTTGATGACTTTGTTCTTCAAGTTGTTCCACGTAGCATAGCACGATGGTTGGGTGGGTGAAGACGTAGCTGCTTTTAGCGACCAACAGGGTGGGAAATTCGTGGTCGATTGAGACGGTCTCACTAGACTAGTCTGCTGGGTTCCAGGACCCTCTGCCGTCAATGAGGTTAACTTACGGAGATAATTGATAAAATGCCCCATGTTAGTTAGGATTTTGTCCTAAAAGGACCTTTTTTTGTGACCTGTCCAAAATGACACATTTTACTTGTAAAGTTTGATAGAATGACCCATTTGCATTATTCTGCAATTTTTAGAATATTACACATATTAAAAAGATGCAAAATGACCTCCTTGTCCCTCTCCTCACCGTACAAACCCTTGCCGCCATCTCTTTACCGTGCCCTCGTCCAATCCCACCACGCCGCCACCTCCGTGTCTCCTCCGGTGGCTCGCCGGCGAGGCTCCACCAGCGGCCGCGCCCCTCTGCCTCTACCCTCCTCTGACCCAGGTGCGCCGCCTCTCCCCCGACCTCCTCACCGCTGCCCCACCTCCTCGTCTCCTCCGGTGGCTCGACGGCGAGGCTTCCACCGGCGCCAAGCACCCCAGAGATGGCAGTCCCCGGCGGCCGCAACTGTCCCGTGGATGTTGACGATGTCACGGACCACACCGCTGCCTCCCTACCTCCGTGCCCTTGCCGATGCCGCTCAGACGGCGAGTGGATGCGAAGCCCGTCCCCATTGCCCCCGCGCCATATTCCGACCCCTCCACCCGCCGCATGGGGGCGTCCATCAATGCCGGCACGTCCCCATCCTCCACGCCGATGCCCAACAAGCCGCCGGCACCCATCAGCCCCGTGCTCAGCCGGCTGATGGAGGATTGGCGGTGGGACTCGGGCTTCGACCTAGGGCGCTGGGCGTTGCGCCTAGCTCGGATGAGGGCAGAGGAGGTAGGCGGCCGGCGGTGGGAGTCGACGGGGTGGCCGCCGGAGGGGAAGACGGGGGTGGCGGCGGCTCGAACAGAGGACAGGGGAGTGTCTGCACAGGCTCGCACAAGGGAGGGAGATGGCTTCTATTTGGCCAAATTATGTAGGGGCAAGAACGTAATTTTACATCACAATATCTCAGAAATGATAAAACGATGCAAATTGGGGCATTTTATCAAAATCTTTGAGTTAAATGAGTCATTTTATCCATGTCACAGAAAGGAGTCCTTTTAGGGCAAAGTCCCAATAAACATGGGGCATTTTAATTGATAAAATGCCAAATGCCCCTAACTTACGTGCGTCTGAAATGGCATCTTGTTGAATTAATCGGCCGCGTGAACCCCGACCACACGATAACTATAAGGTCAGCTGACGAGCACGTCTCTGTCACGGTTACACCTACAGCTCCATCTCAAATATCAGTATCATAAATACGAGAGCCAATTATTATAGCTCGTGCATGATAAATTTTTTCAGCTCCCGACAGCGGCACACCTCTTAATTCTCTACTGTGTACTTACATGAAGGAGCGTAGCCATGCCTGTGCCCCATCTGTTTCTGAACTAATGTCATGATTTAAGTCATACGAGATTTTAGTGACCACAAATTCACACATTAATTCATAAGAGATAAATCCTACAAGTTCTCTCACTATGGAGAACGAAAAGAGATCTAGACCTCATATTTTAATGTTGCTAGATTATAACGGTATATATTCATCAAAATTGACATTGCGTGTATTGTACAGCTGTATAGCAAGTACAACTATATTTACTATCGATTTATCAAGTCTACATACTATTTTGCATTAGTATTAGAGTTCTTTACCAAATATAATGCATTATAATTCAGAGGAGGTCCCGTTGTTCATGAGGTCCTACTAGTAGGCCATCGTCAAGGATGGTGTAAGCAAAACCGTACTATCCATCCATCCATCTATCGTACTATTAAGCTTGCTACCTGTAGACGTCGACGAAGCTGCTGTATGAAGTGGTGGATCGTCGTTTCGCTCTGCTTAAGTACCAGGTAGGTTCGTAGGAGCTAAGGAACAAATGACACATCAATGATGCTGATTCCCCTCTTAACTCGTACGAAGCTTCAGCATTCTAGACGTGTCTTCGGAATTTTAACCATGTACGCTACCCAGCTGTAGGATCCGATTATTGCTCTCAAACCTCTTTGTCTTCCCAATCGCTTAGCCACAGACAGAAATTAAGCCAGCATTCTTAAGCCAAATTTAATTCAAAACTGAATGTGGCACAGTTACGTATGTTGATCACCATGCATGAAAGGTGGCCAGAAAAAGAGCCTTTGTGATCAGATGTGGACTTCAGAAGTTTCCTGACTTATTTTCGCAACAAGGGGCAGGAACGCTGCCATGCATTATAGGAAGGTTTATGTACAGATTAAAGCGCGATCAAAAGAAAAAAAACCGGCAGGACAAAGCCCGACATCAGAAAGCACTAAGAGGAATAAGGCGTTGTTGCCGAGCTGCAAGTGAAATTTCTAAGGTCGAAAGCTTGTCGAGTGAGGGCCGCCACCTCAGTTGCTGTTGTGGATTGGCCTTAAAAGGTTCTTCTATTCCTCTTTTTTCAGATGTTTCACATGATAAAAATAGCAATCCAGTTGAAGTCTTTTCGTTTCAATTTTGCTTTAGTTTTGGATGCTTGCATCCACCACAGGATTAGGTCATTATAGTCATTAGGCTTGATCAAGTGAAGAATGTTGAGATCATAATACGTGAGGACGTTTTCCCATACCTCCCTAGCAAACGGACAGAGAAGGCATAGATGGATTCCAGATTCAAAGGTTGAGTTGCAAAGGAGGCATGACGCCGAGTGCGGCCACCCACGCATTTTACGTTGTCTGTTGTGAGCATTTTCCCTTGAATGAGCAGCCATGTATAAATTTTGCATTTTGGCTCAGAGTTGGCCTTCCAGATCATGGTCGAGCGGAAATGTGTGGTTGACCCATTGAACTGTACCTTATAGGCTGATTTGGCTGAGTAGGTTCCATTTGTTGTCCATCTCCAGACAATGGAGTCTTGGAGGCCTGCTGAAGCTCTACCGCCTGGAGCCTAATCCAGAAAGTGATGAACTCCTCAAGTTGGGTGTTGTTGGAAATTTCCCCCCTTAGAGCTTGAATCCAAGCTTTGTTGTGTAGGTTAGCTTGCACTGTCCGGTGCTTGTGTCTTGTGATGAGGAATATGGTGGGGGCAATTGATTTTGAGGAGATACCATCCAGCCAGGCATCCTGCCAGAAACTAGTTTTTTGCCCATTACCCAGAGTCACCAAAGTGGAAGCGCGGAAGAGCTCATAGTCTATCTTGTTGCATGAGATTTTGGTACCAGTCCAAGGCTTGGAGGTTGAGGTCCAATCAAACCATAGCCAACGGAGGCGCAGAGCCCTGCTGAATTTTTCGAGGTCTAGGACACCCAGGCCTCCAAGCTGCTGTGGCTGACAAATGGAGGTCCAGCTAGCAAGACAGTGACCTCCACTAGCTTCCTCTTTTCCTTTCTAAAAAAAGAATCTTCTTATTTTGTTCATATGTTTGATTGTCTATTTCACAATAAGGAACACTGTGAGATGGCAAATAGGGATTGAAGTGAGAACCACTTTTACCAAGAGAAGTTTCCTGACTTGAGCCGGGGGGAAAGGAGTTCGCAGCTTTGACTCATCATGAAACTTAAGCCAGGGGAAAGGAGTTCGCACCTTTGACTCATCATCAAAACCGTGTCCAACTTTTCTTTCAAAAAAAAACCGTGTCCAACTTCTCCTAGATTAGATTGGGTCATCCTGAGAATTTGAACCTACGTAGAACGACCACCACTCAACGTGGATCTCTCTCAACCCATGAACTTCAATAATGGAACTAAACCAGTTTTTCTTTCTTTCTTTTGAAAACAATGGAACTGAAATTGAGTATGGCATGGCATGCATGAACTCACGTTGCAGGGGGATCACGCCAGGGGAGTAAGCGTGGAAACGCAAAATCCCGCCCTGCGAAATAGTTTTTAAGAGAATGTTTATTTATAAATTATTTAATTTTTTTATATCTGAGCTACATTTTAAGTCTTTGGATCAACATCCAACCATTTTCACCCTCACTTCACTTCATGTAACACATACAAACCGAAAATCACACACTTTCAATACTGGAATTGTAGGTTAAATAATGTGTAATTTTAGATGACTTATATTTGTAAAACTTCTAAACAATGGAGGATTAGCAAATCTGTTCCTTTAAATATGAAATATTCATGAGATTTAAGGCGCCTAATTTAATTATTTTAAGGCTACAAATTCCTGTGGTGATGTCAAAACGAAAGGATAGAGTTCTCGCTTTTGGGGTAGCAAGCCTTCTCTAGGATGAGCTTAGTGGTGGAGCGCATCCTGTTAATCCGTAAGAAAATTCTCTAATTAATCAACAGAAAATAAAAGACTAATCTAGGCTATTTGTTTTAGTGGCGACCGATTACTAGGTGCAGATTGATCAAGAGAAAATAATAATTCTAGACCATCAAACATATTACTAAGTGTTACAATTATAGAGTTATGCATGGGTGTTGGCAGAGATGTAGTCAGGAAATAATGCTTAGTGTAGACTAAGATTTAGTTTGCAGTTATTAAACTATGCTATACTGAACTTATTTTATAATTTGCTGTTAAAAATAGTCACAAAATAGAAAAAAATAGTTAAACAAACAATAAAATATATAAAAACTGGTTTGATAAATGAGATTATCATAATCCACCGTGATATCAAACGGAGCCTAATATGTACCGCTTTTATATTAAACGCGACAAAAAGATTTTCTACGTTAAATATTGTGTACATGGATGGGGGGGCAGGGCTCCCACTAGTCCCCAGTCTCCCCCAATCCACACATTAATTCGGGACACGATTTTCTGACATTAGAAATGCATAATCTCAAAAAGATCATGGTTGCACGTAGTATATGCATCATGCTACAAAGGCGCACAAAAAGTTTTGAAAATCAAAATAGATGGTATATATGTGGTACATATAAAAGGAATAAGTGACGCTAAATATACGTGAGTATAGGACGTGGATTTTTTACCGTGCCCGCTATATATAGTAGTGGAATCCGCCGTTCAATGCATCACCGAGATTCGTGCCGGTATTTGAGCCTATTCTTTCAATACAAGAGTTATAAAGTACAAATACAGAGCATCTTTTCTCTCTCCCCATTTATTCCCCTCTCCACCGTATGCATGTGTTGCTACTTTTCCCTTCTCTCTCTCCACTCCAACTTAGAGATTTACTATGCTGCTACTTTATCTAGATTCTCTCTCTCCACTACAACTCACCCATTTAATTTTTCATGCTAATATTTTAAATGAGTAAAATCTTTTCAACGAAAAGTCCGATTTAGGTTTCGTTTGAACAGTTGTGTTTGTTATGAGAAGATCTTCAAGATGAGATCAATATTGGATATATTATCTAAAAATAATTTTTTTATTTGAAACTTGATGAAACCGACATGAAACCGACATGAAACTTGGTAATTTTCACTGTATATTACTTTGTTATGTTTCATAAATATTTCATGATTTTTATGGATTTCAGTATGGTTCCGATTTGTCATGTTTCATAGAGTTTCATCGTGTTTCGTATGAGTTTCACTCTGGTTCACTTTGGTTAATTTCATCGTGTTTCATCGTGTTTCATATGAGTTTCACTCTGGTTCACTATGGTTTTATCTTGTTTCATATGAGTTTCACTCTGGTTTACTTTAGTTTCACCATGTTTCATATGAGTTTTACTCTGGTTTACTCCAGTTTCATCGTGTTTCATAAGAGTTTCGCTATGATTCATTCTGGTTCATCATGTTTCATATGCGTTTCACTCTGGTTCACTCTGGTTTCAGCGTGTTTCATTGAATTGTTCCATCTGTCATATGAAATATGCACACAAAACTTCGAAATCTGGAACATGCACAGAAAAGTGCATTCATTCTCTTCTTCAGGTTATTCTTAACCTGTGTCTCAACCTGATGGTTATGTCCCTCTGTTTCTCATACTCATCGGGAGCGGTATCCCTACCTCTGCTACATTTTCCCATTCTTTCCCCCTGAAACGTAAAACCAAATATGCTAGCATCTAACATATTTTTTCAGATATAAATAAGAAAAATAAAATAGTTCTTTACATGGAACTGACAAGAGTACAACAAGCAAAGTAAAACTAGATCGTTTACACCCAAAAAAATAGCAACAATTGGTACAGCCAATGTGTTTTGGTAGAAAGTAAAACTGATTGTTTAACACCTACAAAAATTAATTGTATACCGAAATGATCCTATTAGCTAATAAATATACATGCCAAAACTAAGCTCACTTGTTCTCGATTATGTATGCATGGCAGTGCAAAGTGAAAAACATGGTTCTCATTTACTTGGACTAAACAATCATGGCAATACTATTTATTCTCTTATCTGAACATAAGTTTAACTAAGAACATTTCAATTAATAATAATATAATAAAAATCATGATCGATTTTATTTTGCTAAGAGAATATCTAGCTTCCTCTGGAGATCAGTGAGCTGATAAAACATATGATGTGCATGCAGGATTGAAATTTTCATCGGCATCATTTTGTAAACATACATTATACTACAGCTTCTAAACATGTGTACAGCTAGCTAGTATAAACTAGATAGAAATACCAGACGGAAGTACAAATACTAGCGCCGCAAGAGTTACCAGCAAAGCAATTGGTAGCTCATTGATTTAGGTTCTTCTTAGATTTTTTCATGAACCACGAACCAATGGATCAGAAATAGATATCCATGTGCACTTCAAGGAAGAGATCCCCATTCATGAACAAGAAGAATCGAAGATATTCACAAACATTTGATGGAAGAAAGCTATTCAAAATCCAGCATTTAGCATGAATAAAGCTTAGTGAAAAAAATCGGAATTGGGCCCTTCTCGGCCCATTAGGTGTGCACAGTGGAAATGGGGGAGGGACAGGGCGTCCAATACGTTCGGATGTCCGAACATTCCCGACTGCTGCTCCGAGCAACCAGGAGATCAAAGAAGCCATGAAGTTTAGAAAACAAAAGATTGACAGTAATCGGGAACAAGAACAAGAACTATCTAGTGCTAAAACTGAACTACAAAAATCAGTTAAGAAATACAATCTGAACTACGAACTGAATTTTTCCTGGATCATATCCGCAGAAATTTCGGATCATATGCAAAATTAGGAACAAATTGAACAAGGGTCTAGAGCAAGTTGGAAAACACAATATTTACAGATTGCACAAATCACATCACTACTTTTCATAGAAAAAATCATGAACAAAATTCTTCCATGAACCAAATCATGAACAAATTTCTCTTGAACGAATAGCGCACGGGGGACGCCATGGAGGAGAGCGCCACCAGAGCCGCCAGGGCAGGCGGGAAGAAGGGGATGGCGAACAGGGGTAGCACGCCGAGCAGCAGAGCCTTCTTGGTCGGTGGAGCGGCAACGGTGCAGGTGATGCAGCCCTTCGCCGGAACGATGGCGTCGACGGCGGCCGCGCGCTTGAAGTCGACATGGGGAGGCGCGGGCGGAGCATTCGGCGCCGACGCGGCGACGGCGGCCTCACTCGCGATGGGGGAGATGTCGAGGCGGCACGGCGCGGAGGCTCCCGGCAGGGTGGACGGTGAGGACGGCGCGTGCTTCTGGTGGTGGTGGGAGGAGGCAGGGCATCCCGTGCCCATGGACGGCGTGTTAGAATCCATGGGAAGGAAGAGGGAGGAGCACGGTGGGAGTGGGAGGGAGGGGGCGATGCTGATGGGGCGGTGGGGGAGGAGGTCGTGCTCGTCGGTGGTGGCGTGGGTAAGGAGCGCGAGGCAGAGGACGGCGAGGTGGGGCGGCTGGATCTAAGGTCCCCGCCGCTGGATCTGCCCAACGCACCGGCCAGCGTCGCCTCCCCGTGGTGCGACGCGCCGCCCGCGTCGCCTCCCCCGCGTGCGACGCGCCGCCCGCGTCGCCTCCCCCCCGTGCGACGTGCCGCCCGCGTCGCCTCCCCCGCGTGCGACGCGCCACCCGCGTCGCCTCCCCCCGGCCTCCGCTAGCGCCGATCCGAGCTCTCCGCCTCGCCGTGCCCCTCCACCGTCGCCAAGCTCCGCCGCCCTGTCGCCTTCGCTCCCGAGCGCCCAGCTTCACGCCTCCTCCATGGCCAAGAGAGAGAGAGAGAGAGAGAGATTGATTCACGGGAGAGATGGCAGGGAATTGATAAAGGGAAAGTAGGATGGGACATATTAGGTGAAGTGCACAGAAAATATAAGAATATGATGAAATACGGGGAAATACAAGAAGCTGGTAGCTATACGCACCGATCTTAAAGCATATTGGACGGTGGATTCTACTACTACATATAACGTGCACGGTAAAAAAGAGTTTTCCCGTGAGTATATGATTGATGGTACCTTCTCTCCTTATTGCTTCTCGCAACGGTACAACATATGGCTAGCTATTAGATTTTGCGGGTATCATATATTTCGTACTACAATACGCGTAGGAATTCCTTAGACTTTTGGTAATCATGATGCTTGAATTGGGAGGTCCAGTACGTTTATCGTCAGGGATGATGTAAGCAAGACCATGCTAGCTAGCCGTTATATACAGTGCATCGCCAACCTGCTCTACCCAAGCACGTCGGAGCAATGGCAGCAGCAGTGGCGCCACCTCCCCACTTCCGTGTCCTCGAGACCATCGTCGTGGCTCCCTCGCCGTCGGTCCCCGCCCCGCCGGAGACCTCCCTCCCGCTCACCTTCTTGGACGTCCTCTGGCTCAACTCCCCGCCCGTCGAGCGCGTCTTCTTCTACCGCCTCGCCGCCGACGCCGACATCGCCGCCGTCCTCTCCAGCCTCAAGGAGTCGCTGTCGCGCGCTGTCCGCGCCTTCTACCCGCTCGCCGGCCGCCTCCGCCTTACTCCCGGCACGCCCGACCGCTACGAGCTCTACTACCAGCCGGGCGACGGCGTCACCTTCACCGTCGCCGAGTGCGACGACGTCGACGTCGACGAGCTGGCCACGGACGAGCCGAGGGAGGTCGCCAAGATCGCCCCGCTCGTGCCGCCGCTCCCGGAGGGCGGCGCCGTGCTCGCCCTGCAGGCCACCGTGATGCTGGGCCACGGCCTCGCCGTCGGCTTTGCCGTGCACCACGCCGCCTGCGACGGCGCGACCTCGACGCGCTTCCTCCACACCTGGGCGGCAGCAGCCTGCACCGGCGCCGATGCTCCGCCGCCCCCTGTCATTGACAGGACTCTCATCCCGGACCCAAGGGGCCTCTACGATTTCTTCCTCAAAACCTTGCTGACCACCGACCAGATGAAGCACGTGAAGATGTCCAGCGACCAACTCATCGCCACGTTCCAGCTGTCCAAGGAGGACGTACAGCGCGTCAAGGACGTGGTTGCCGGCGAGGCGGCCCGGCGAGGCGTGGCGCCGCCACGGTGCTCCTCACTGGTCGCCACCTTCGGCATCATCTGGTCGTGCTACCAGCGAGCCAAAGATGATCAAGCAAGCAAAGGCGACGACCCAACCTACCTGCTCTTCCCCGTCGACCACCGCTCCCGGATGAAGCCTCCCCTCCCCGAAGGATACCTTGGCAACTGCGTCGGCGCCGCCCTCCACGGGGCGCCCAAGGACCAGCTCGCGGCGGCCGGCGCGGGCGGCCTCTTCACGGCGTGCGCGGCCGTCGCGGCGGCGATCGAGGGAGTCGGGTCGGCTGATACCATGGACGCGTCTATGAACCGGATCATGGAGGCTGGCGCGAGCGGGGCCGGGATGCTGACCGTGGCCGGGTCGCCGAGGTTCCGGGTGTACGAGGTGGACCTGGGGTTTGGGCGGCCAGCGAAGGTGGACATCGTGTCCGTGGCGAAGACCGGCGCGATGGCGGTGGCGGAGAGCCGGAGCAACGCCGGCGGCATGGAGGTGGGCATCTCTCTGCCGGCGGGTGGAATGCAGAGGTTCCAAAAGTGCTTCGCCGACACCATTGCGTGGTCGCACCATCTCCAGCGCGGTTAATTAAACCGTTAAACAAGTATATGATAATATCTGTAATGTATATACTTCCATGTGCGTACCTGTCACTTTTGAACCGTGTTAATTTGTTCGGCATCGCTATTGTTCAGTCGAAAGAGATTTTTATTAGTATTAAATGACCGAGCTTATATTATTTTCGGGATTAAGCTTTTTCATTTTGAATATAATACTTTTTATTTTTTTTATTTTCAATTGTACAGTAGAATTCCAGTGACTAAATTTTCTAAATCGACTGAGGCCGCCCAGTTCAGTGCTACTAAAATATGCTGAAAATAGTATCGAACATGTGTGCAGCTCAACGTTTTATTACTTTTCTCGTTTTATTCACCTCCTATTTAAAGGGAACCAACAACTAAACATCATACTAAACATGCGCCATGATCCCGTGTGACTCGCGCCATCCCACGAGTGCGGATCAAGCCATTCGGTTAGCAGAACGTGCCCTCAGACGTGCTCCGAACGTGGACATGCACGTCTCGAGCTCCTATATGCACGGCCGCACAAATCGCGTCGTGCGCACTACTGCTACGGAAACAAAATGCGAGAAAACATAAAAGATACATGTGCACAAAGTTTACTAACATTATTGCCCCCTAAACCTTTATGCACTTACTTGACTTCGACCATCCCGATGCGCGTGTGAAGCTCCTGAAACCTGACGCGCCCGAGTGCTTTTGTGAGTATGTCAGCGAGTTGGCCATCCGTGCTGATGAACTCGACTTCAATCTTTCTTGAATGTGCTGACCTCCCATGGGTCAACACCTGTGATCATCAGGTCATCGACGTAGACGCCTACAAGAAGGCATGTCGAGTTGTTGTCGTGCGAGTACACCGCATGCTCCGACTTGCTCCGAAGGAAGCCGAGTACCGAGAGACACTTGTTGAGATTGGCATTCCAAGCGCGCTTGTCGTAGACCGTAGAGGGCCTTGTCGAGCCTGTACACCTTCTATTCTTCACCATCGACAACGAACCCGAGTGGTTGTGTGACGTAGACTTCCTCCTCGAGTTCTCCATTGAGGAAGGCTGACTTGACGTCTATGTGGAGCACCGATTAGCCCTCATGCGCAGCAAGGGCTACGAGTAGTTGGACGGACTCGAGTCGTGCTATGGGTGCAAACACTTCCTCGAAATCCACTCCTTGCTGTGCGTTCTTCTTCACCTTGAACACCCACTTCAGACCAACGGCCGGTGGTCGGGTGGGAGATTGAAAAGGTGCCAGGTGCGGTTGTCCTCGATGGAGGTCATCTCCTTAGCATCACCTTGCGCCAACATTTCTCCTGCTTCGCCTCCCCGAACATGGCTAGTTCATCACCAACCGAGAGTAGCAGATCTTCCAAATCGAGGTTGAGCTCGACTAGCGAAGTCATTTAGTAGATGCTCAACAAGGTTCTGTGGCACTTCATCGGCATGTCCGACAAGGTTGTCGTCGGCACATCCGACAAGGTTGAGGACGCGGCTGTGAGTCGGGACATGGTTGAGGATGAAGACGACAGTAGTCACTGCCTCTCCCTAGAATCTTCCTGGGCATGTTCTTTGCCTTCATCATGCTGCACGCCATGGAGATGATCGTCTGATTCCGTCGTTCGACGACGCCATTCTGTTGCGGCGAGTAGGGTGGCATCAGTTGTCATTTGGCACCGTGGTCGGAGAAGTATGCTCCGAGTTCTGTAATCATGAACTCGCCGCCATGATTGGTACGTAGCGTGCACAACTTACATCATTTCTCCACCTTGACGCTAGCCTGGAAACCGCTTGAGTGCCATGGACATCTCGTCCTTTCTTGAGAGAAGGACAAGCCACATGTAGCGGCTGTAGTTGTCCACGAGTAGCAGGAAGTAGCGTTTACCTGTGGGCGTAGTCGGCGTAATTGGCCCGTAGAGTTCTCAGTTCACCAAGTCGAGGATGTCCTTCACCCGACTCCTGCCTTGCGTCAGGAAGGAGCTCCGTTTCTGCTTCGCGACGAGGCAACTCTCGCATACTTGATCGACTTGATCAATGCACGGGAGACCGTGAACCATACCTTGTCAGGCCAACTTGCTCAGCGAATGGAAGTTGAGGTGCCCGTACTTTGCATGCCACCACCACGAGTTGTCGTCGTAGCGCACCGACATGCACGCCAGCTGTGCAATGGTGAGGTTGAGCACATAGAGCCAGTTGCTGATCCACTTGACCCTAGCGACAAGTTGTCGTTGTTGATCGCGCAGGGTGAGCATGCTGTCCTCGAGCACCGTCTGGCACCCGTTCTCGTCGAGTTCGCCCACACTCACAATGTGACTTTGTAGTCGGGGTATGTAATACACCCTCGTGAGCACTCGGTGCTCACCGTCGTGGCACGTGAAGATGACTGTGCCGTGCCTACAGATCTCCACGGTGGACGCGTCGCCGAAGTGCACCGTCCCAGTCATACTAGTGTCCAGCTCTGCCTTAGACGTTGCGGTTGCCGGACATGTGGTTGTTGGCGCCAGTGTGTAGGTACCACGACCCCTCTGCTAGTCTTCCTCGTAGCCAAGGTATGCTCGGGCATGTACCTCATTGAGCATGACGTGCTCAGTGACATGCTTGTTGTCGTCGTCGATGGTGGACACGTGAGCCATCAGCAGCGTAGGCTTGTCGTCACTGACCTTGGCGAGGTTGGCACGCTCCCTGCGCTCCTTCCGAGGAGTACGACAGTCATGGGAGAAATGCCACATTTTTTTGCAATTATAGCATTTTACCTTGGTAAGGTCGTGCGAGCCACTTGTTGTCATGCACCCCTGCGACTGCAGCGCATCCCACTGCCAGTTCTCGTTGGCTCTACTCCCGCCCGAGCCTTGCTCGTGCTGTCGTAAGCGCGCCATCCACTCCTCCTCCGTGAGGAGTAGTCGCCCTCTTAGCGTCACCTCATCGTTAAGGCCGTAGCGCTCGGCTGCATGCATGCGGCCGGCGAGGTCCTCGACTGACAGCGTGCGTAGGTCGAGAAGCGTCTCGATGGATAGGGTGATCTGCCTGTACCGTGGGGGCACAACTCGTAGGAACTTCTTCACCACCCTCTCATCGTCGAGTGGTTCCCCGAGTGTGCAGAGGTTGTTCACAAGCACCGTGATGTGCATGCTGAACGCGTCGACGGTCTCACCATCCTTGAAGGAGATCCCTTCGAATTCTGTGCACAGTCGTTGCGCCATGGCCTCACGGACACGATCGACGCCCTTTGAATTCCGTGCGCAGTCGTTGCGCCGTAGCCTCGCGGACATGATCGATGCCCATGTGCATCACCTTGATCGTATCCTAGGCCTCCTTTGCTGTCCGTTTGACAGCAATGCTCCCGAGCATGTCGGGTGGCATGGCTCGCAGAATGGCGGCCAGTACCATCTTGTCGTCGCAGAACATCGCGTTGCCGTCGATAGCTTCCCAGAGACTCTGGGCCTCCAGATTCACTTGCATCACAAGTGCCCACTCGATGTAGTTGGTAGTCGTCAGCATGGGGTAGACGACGAGCCATTGCTCTCGCATACAGCGCGCTCAGTCACCACCAGCTCGTGCCCACGGCGAGCGTCACACCTCGTCTGACTCCTTCCGTGCTCACGTAGCGGAGAGATCGATCTTGCATGAAGTGGTATTGAGGCCATGATCCCAGAGCTCTCAACGTGGCTCTGATACCAAATGTCAGCTGCAACCTACTCGGAGACTCCTCCGACTAGTTACCACCTACTCGGAGACTCCTCCAACTAGTTACCACCTACTCGGAGGTTGGATACAACCTACTCGAGATTGTGGATACAAACTACTCGGGTGGTTGGTAAACGCTTGACACAAGAGAGATTTTGTGCAGCTCAACATTTTGTTGCTTTTCTCGTTTCATTCACCTATTATTTAAAGGGAAACAACAACTAAACGTCATGCTAAACATGCGCCATGATCCCGTGTGACTCGCGCCATCCCACAAGTGCGGATCAAGCCGTTCGGTTAGCAGGACATGCCCTCAGACGCTCTCTGAATGTGGACATGCACGTCTCGAACTCCTACATGCACGACCGCACAAATCGCGCTGTGTACACTACTGCTACAGAAACAAAATGTGAGAAAACATAAAAGATACATGTGCACAAAGTTTACTAATAGGCACTGCTTCATGTAACCATAACTTGATTTGGACTTTCGAAGTCTGCTGCACAAGTGGTGGTCAAAAGCGGCCCCCGAAGGCAGACTACCAGCGGATGCCGCGGCTAAGAAGATGCGGAGATGCGCCTGATAACAGCCCCAGGGATGTACATTCGGCTGAAGCTCGTTAACAAATATAGGTGTCTTTTTCGTTGCTTGATTGCTTCTAGATCTAATCGTTGCGGGATGGCTGGTGTCCGTCGTTAAGATCCACCCATGTCGCGGTTGGCTTTCTAACAAGTGGTATCAGAGCACAAGTTTGGAGGGCCTTGAAGTAATGCGGAAGAACTCGATGGAGACCGATGAAGCTTGTCGAAGTGTATGGGCACGGCCGGCAAGGGTGGCGGCACATGTGTCCCGTGCATGGATCTACAAGTGAATAGGCTGGATTCTTCGCCATGATGCAGTGAGCCCTCCCCAGGGGCGGTCGAACCCAGTCATAGGTGCGACTGGTGGCGTGCGATGATGGCATGGGTGGTAAGACTAGCTGCATGGTCGAATCTGACACGGGCTCGTATTGGAATCCGACCCAGTCAGGGCATTGAAAATGGCATGGCTTGGGCAGTTAGACCGACCTGGTGGGCCAATTACATGACTAGGGAGGCGGGCTCGACTCAAACTTAGGCCAGAGTTTGAGTCAACCAGGGTGCTCAGCATTGGCATCAGCCGGTTAGAACGGCCAGGAGGGTCAATCAGATCAATGGTCAGATCGGCCAAGTCGAGGAGAGCCATGATCTCTGTGCACGACAGTGTGTAGGGCTGGGCCTTGGACATGGACGTGTCGAACGGGGCCTAACAGCTTAAATTTGACAAGGACGTGGACCGATCTAGGGCAATGTCTACACGAGAGAAGAGGAGGCCAAATCAGAGGACGTGGCTAGCTTGGGATAGCCACAAGGAGTCTAATTGTAGGTGAGATGGAATCCGAGTCGAAATCTAGTTTGAATTGGTTGCTGATTTGGGATTCGAGTTCGAGTTGGAGAATGTGGAGGGCTCCAGGATCTCTTTAAATAGAGGGGCGGGGGTGGGTTATGGAGTAAGAGCTCAGAGATTCATAGCCTCTAGCTAGGAAATAGCAAGAGCAAGGTCTTCGGCAAGTGCCGGGCATGGTTTTCGAAGGCAGCGATGGCAGTGGCTCTTGGGCGGTGAGATCAGCCTCCACAGGCGGTCAGACCCGTGGTTTGCCACGGTGGACTTGGCCGAGGAAGATCCGGTGAGCAAGGGGGCAACTTCCAAGGAGAGCGGTCAGACCGGGTTGGAGGCCTGTCAAGCCGACGCATTGGAGGAGGAGGAGGCAGCTCAGAGTCAAACCAATTAGACCGATCAGACCAGGCAGTCAGACTGATCAGAAGAGCCGGTCAGACTGGTCTAGACGCAGATGGCATCAGATTCTAGATTTGAGGTGATAAAGTTTGACGGTATAGGGACCTTTGCGCTTTGGCAGACCAGAGTTAAAGATCTATTAGCACAACAAGGGGGCTTGAAGGTGATCAAGAAAGAAGTTGAAAAGCCTACCAGGATGCACAAAAATGATTGGGATGATCTGAAGATCAAGGCTACCGGGACCATATGGCTATGCTTATCAGATCAAGTCATGTACCATATGATGGACTTGAATTCACTTGATGCAATCTAGGAGAAATTGGAGGCTCAATTTATGTCTGTACCTATAGCAAAAGTTGTATGGGCTCAAGATGTAGGAGGTGTCAGAGCTTGCAGAGCACAGCAATGTCTTCAATCAGGTAATCATAGATCTAGCTTGACTAGAGGTGAAAATTGATGATGAAGATAAGTCAATTGTTCTTTTGTGCTCTTTGCCTCCTTCCTATGAGCATATGATGACTATATTGACGTACGACAAGGCTACCATCACTGTGGTAGAGATTATCGCATCTCTTATGGCATTTGATCAGCGCAAGAAGAAGAATAGTGTAGTGGAAGCTCCTCGTGCTGAAGGTTTGGTAGTCAGGTATGACCATAATGGGAAGAAGCAAGACAGAGATGAAGCTGGAGGTTCCAAGGCTAAGTCAAAGAGCATAAAAGGGTCACAGCGCAATAATTACAAGGAGTGGGGACATATAAAAAGATACTGTCCAATGAAAAGAAACACTGATGGAGGCGTCGATATGGTTGTGGCAAGGGATGATAGTGAAGTTGATACTTGTGATATTCTCATGTTTTCAGATAATCAATTTGTAGCAGCGTGTATATTGGATTCAGCAAGTTCTTTTTATGTGACACCAAACAAGGAGAGGTTCAAGACGTACGAGTCTAATGATTTTGGAAAGGTCTACCAAGGTGATGACATGGAACATCGTGATGTCAAGATTGGTGACATCAAGATTAAGACTAATGATGGCATGGAGCATCTATCAAGAGTGTGAGACATGTGTCGAGGTTCAAAAAAATCTAATTTTGCTAGGGTCTCTTCATGATGATTGTTATGTCTATAAGGTGGACATGGACAAGATAACCATGAGGATCAAGAAGAACAAAATGACTGTGATGAAGGGGAGGAGAATCATAAATAATATTTACAAGCTGAAAGGATATGTTCTTTCAGGTGGAGTCACAAAAGAAGAATTAGAGATGACGATTCTAGCAGTGGTGAATGACATGTCTGAAGCTAAGTCAGACTTGTCGGGTGGCTCTAAGTGAGCTATAAGGAGAAGACTCAATTCCACGGTGCACCGAGATTTGGGCATGACAACTTCATTTGTGATTGGTGGAGGACCATATTCGCCAAGCTGGAGATTGTTGAAAATAGTGTCGAATATGTGGACGTATAGGTTACGTAGTGGAGTTGGAGTCTAATTAGCGGATAGGGTTAGTCGTATTTGAGTATATACCTTTGTAATCTAAGCTCCTATATAAGAGGGGTGCCGCTTGATGTAATCATAATTTGATTTGGACTTTTGGAGTCTACTGCACAGGGGCAGTCAGACCAGCCTATGAGTCCGATTAGACCGGACGCACCCCCCAAAACTACCGGTGGATGTCCATGGCTAAGGAGATAGAGAGATGTGCCTAATAACAGCTCCGAGGTTTAGACTTTGGTTAAACCTTGTTAACAAATATCGGTATCTTTTCTTCTCGTTTGATTGCTTCTAGATCTAATTGCTGCAAGATGGTCGGTGTCCGTCATTAAAATCAACTTATGTTGAGGCTGGTTTTGTACTTGAGGTATAAAATTGTATTGGTCCAGTGAAGTGCTGATCTATAAGAGACAAAAATACCGTGGGTATCATGTCAGTATCTGGATCCTGGAGCAGTGACAAATGTGGATGGTTATTACCTTCCTGACTAGGATTCTGTGCACGGAAAAGATCAAGTTTAAGGAACAGTCAGTGGCCAGCTAGTTCCTGTCATAGAAAAACTGGTCTATGGACAAGAATTAATAGCGAATAGATGTCATGTAGAGATCTTATGAGAGCAACATCTGCCTGCGAAAGACAACCACATTTTTTGTGCTAAAGCAAGGCTTTTATCTCAGTTACTAATTAATTTGCACCATATTTTTCTGTGCTAAAGGACACACCTTGTTTTGTGACATCAGTCCAATCTCCTGCCTTTGTTAGTGCTAACGATCACTACTACAAATAAGGTCATCCCTGATCAGTCAACATTGACAGGTGACTTGCTACCCGTCAGACATTGAACATACCTCTGATGAGCAGCTAGTAACTCGTCAGTTGTGACAATACCACGGGCTCAAGTTTGTGTCCTGACATGAGACCTCTGACGGGCTAAAAAAACCCGTCAGTGATAACATCTTCATGCGACTGAAGTTTTTCTCGCAAGATGACGCCATTGACGGTCCACAAAATGACCCGTCTGTGATGATTATGATAGACGGATCAGTTTCTTACCCGTTAGTGGTATGTATTCACATGAATGACATTGAACTTTTGGTCTGGTCAGTGACATATCAAATAATTTACGACCCGTCAGTGGTGTTTATTGACATGAACGACGGTGGAACAATTGATCATCAGTGATGTATGAAGCCATTTACGAATCGGCAGTGATGTTCATGAGATAGGAACATGGTCAAATGCATCAGCAAATTTCCACATTGAAATTTCATTCATTACACCAAAAAAAATGCCCCCATTACATGCATTACAGCAAAATCCTACAATTTCTAGCTACCCACGAGACCCTATGCCTCTAGCTTGGTGGGCCTTCTGCACTGTAGATCCCGGACTGAGCCGTGGAGCCGTCAAAGATGTGGCCACCATCGTCGTTGTCGTCGTCGTCCTCCTCCTCCTCCTCCTCCTTCTCGTCAGAGTAGAACCAGGCTGCTTCCTCGTCGCTGGAGTCATCGGCATCGATCGGCACCTCGTCGGTGACCACAACCTCCGCTAGCTCTTCCACTTCCTCTTCCTCATCCTCCTCTTCCTCGTCGTCTGCCTCCTCCTCTTCTTCCTCCTCGTCCTCCTCCTCGTCCCCCCTCGTCCTTTTCCTCCTCCTCTTCAGCCTCCACGCCGGGTGGTGGCAGAGAGCTGTCGTCCATCCATGCCGCGATCTCCTTGAAGAAGTTGGTCAGTCCAGTGGATGAGATCTCCATCTCTGAGGAGAAGTCTGTCAGCCCATTAGACCTTGGAGTAGTTGGACGGCCGGGAAGAAATCGGCAAGCCCATGGCGGTAGCGGCGCGGTCGGCTTCAAGCTAGCAGCAAGAGAGGAAGAGCGAAGGTGAGAGGAATAGTGAAGGCTAGCTAGAAATGAGGTTTTAAAGCATGCGAATAGACAATTGGGTTTTAATGGAGCATGCGAAGACGAAGCGACATCGATCATGTGAAATAGAGCCACTTCTAAAGACGAGGGGATGGGCCACCACTGACGGGTGACGTCCGCACCCGTCAGAGGATGATGTGGGTGGGTAATGTCTACACTTACGAGTCACCATTGACGGCTGACATCGGCACCCATCATATTACGGAAGTCAGCACTTAGAAGTTACCTCTGACGGTGGCATTGATACTCGTCGGTGGTTGCTGTGACTAGTTAGCACTAACTCCTTAAATTCTTGCTTGTTAGTGGTATTTGTGTACAGTGTAAAAGTTGCCTCTTCTTCCCGTTTTCTAGGGTTTTCCTGATTCTGTTCCTGAGTTGCAGTTGCTGCCGAGAGTGGTGATTCGGGGGCAATTTGGTGAGAGGGGTGGGTTGGATTGGAAATGTCTTGGATCTTTGAGTTGGAGGTTAGTCAAAGGTTAGTAGTGCTCTCCCTATATGCTTGTATTTGTTTGGATCTTTGCTAGTTGGTGCTCTCACGTTCATTAATTCTAGAGAGGAAGTAAGAGAGGCATTAATTATAGAGAGAGGAAAGGAGATGGCCTCTGGTGATCTTCCTCCTCCACAGTAATTGTCCCCCTCTCCTCGGTCGATCTTCCAAGCCTCTTTATATGGCGGTGCATGATTCTCTTTCTCTCAATCTAGATTTCTCTGCTGGTGATGAATTTAAGTCTTTGGTGAAGTGTCGTTTCTTCTCAATAGTTCACCCTCTAGGAAGGCAGCACTATTTCCTCCTTGTGGTCTCATTTGGTCGCTCGCGCTTTCGTCTTACAACTGATTTGGTGGGTCTAGCTCTGGAATATTGCATTGGTGGTCTCTGTGATGATTTTTGTGTGATCCAGCTGCAAGATCGTACTTTATGGTTTTTCGTCAGTAGTAAAGATGTTGGTTTATGATATACTCTCTATGGCAATATTCTCGTGATCTTCAGTGTTTCTTCCACGTTCTAGTGGACCAATTGGAGACTTGAGTTTTCTCGTTGGCAGAAAGAGCAAAAGGAATCATGGACATTGGTTAGTCCCACCAAGAGGCTTCATCAGAAAGCTATGCATGCTCTTAATACAAGCCTATGCAAGTCAGCATTCAAATTTGGTTTGTCTTCTGGTCGCAGGGTTTCTTTTGCCTCCAATATTGTCTATGATGCCTGTGCTGGTTATGCTTAGAGACCTCAAAGTTCTGCTACTGACATTTCAGTAAGCATCCCGACTGGATCGATTTTGGTCAACATCAGTGATCCTCTAGCTGTTCGTCTCGATGCTCAGGTTCCTGTCGGTTACAGTTCATCTTGCCAGTTACTACAGTGCGCATCTTTGGGGACGGTTACTCCGACTCTCCCGGATGTCATCACCAAGGCGGGATCTTCGGAAATTCAAAATACACAGCCCTCTGGTTTTCAGTTGACCTCTACCTCGCAAAGTGCAGGCATTGATGGGCTTCAAATCGTGGTCCAAGACATAGCAGACAGATTTTGGGCTTGTGATCACTGTTTGCGGATCGACCATTCCTCAGTTGATTGTATATGGGCTGTCCGTTGCCGGTCCTGCTTTCGGACTGGAGATAAGCGTGCACACTGCCCGCATAGGAGGAGCAAGAAAATCTTGGTAAAAAGGAAAACCCCGACGAGTCCACCCTTGGATTTGCGCCGCCACTTCCCTTTTCCCAAACGACAATTAATCTTCCCCACAGATTCCTGCCCCAATCTATACACCCTCAAGCTCTCTAGTCCCGCTCGCTAGCGCACTCCCTATGGCTAATTTCCTAGTGGAACCTGAGCGGTTCCTTCCAGATGGAGTTGAAATTAAAGATGGGGGACATTGGCGTCTGCAGTAGGCTTATCTGACACCTAGTGTTAATACGCCGCGCACCCATGAAGATCACCTCATCGCGGTCATGCTCCCTTGGCCTCTAGAGGCAGAGATGGAAGACACGATGGATGCTTTCATGACTTCGTCAACGATCTGCACCGGCCGGTCCGCAGCTTCTCCTCTACCATCTTTGGAGTGGGTATGTACCATGCGATCTTCCTTTGAGCGTGATCTTCTTATTCATATGCCGCCGTAGCATCTGAAAATAGACTTGTGCATTTCATAAGACATGATGAGGTAGACAATCTCTCCAATGTCCCTTTAGACAGGGAGGGGTGGATCATGTTTTTGGGCTTCCTCCTTGATTTCAAGATAGACCAGTACATTGCTCAGGCAGTGAGTACCTTTGGGAAGCTTTTGGATTGGCACTAGTGTGACATTGTTAAAGACCGGGTTCTGATCCGTGCTCTTTACCCGAATGCTGCTTCTGTTCCTAGACAGATCGTACTCCGATGAACCTCCTCTTGATGAAGTGGTTCCCCCGCCAATTGCTCAGGACCCTGCACAAGTAAATGAACAACCCCCTCTCCCTCAGGTCGACCCTAATCCCATGTGGGACCAGCTGGTGGCACAAGCACTGGGGCAAGGATGGATCCCATGGAATGATCCAGTGGCACATGCTCTAGCACATCCAGCTCAAGAGCAATTCCAAGTTGACATATCATTTGAAGGTAGTGCTTTATCCTCCTCGGTTAATGGAGAAGTTAGTTCATTCATTGCACACCCTGCTACAAGACCTACAACAGAAGTTCCTTGCCCAACTGACACCAATAACTGGGCCATCATTCATACAAGCCTCCACTTTGGTATCAATTGTAATGCCTCCCAGTTTTCGTGCTAGAAGAACAGATATCTCAGCAGGCCTGGAACTAATTATTCAATAGCCTGATGCCACAACTGTTTATCTCTGCTGGGCCAAGCATGCCTCTACCTTTTGGGCAACATAACCTTTTGCTCATGAAGAGACACTGGACATTTGTAGTGGAACCTTGGCTCATTACCATGCATTCAGGGGAAAGATCAAAGTGTCGCATGCTATCTCTGGGCACTTATGAAGATGACACTCTGGACCAATTCAACTCTCCCCCTCGCTCACAGACCATTGGGGCTGCTCAGCATGCACAGATTGCCAAATAGGTTAAGAACAGAAACAAGAGGCAGCCCACTCCCTTGGTCACAATTGGTTTAAGGTGCAGCAACCGCCACAATCAAAGCTTCAGGCATATCTCTCTACAGGATAAACCTCACAAACGCCACACTCTTGGAGCTAAGAAACGTCTAATTCTTGAGGACATAGAGGAAGCCTCCACTGCTGCCTCAGAACGCATTCCTGCCACTGTTATTGAGGAAGAACATCCCCACACAGGGCCAACTGAACCGCACCTCACTATCCCAATGATTCAGAGGATTGGAGCTCACCTACAAATAGATGTTAGCAAGCTTATCTCTGCTAAGCTTATGGCTCCAGTGCCAAATGGCAAACCGCAATCAGACCAGCATCATGATGCATAATTATATCTTAAGGGCTCTGCAGTATGATATTCTTTTGGGTGACTGACTTAAGAACTCATTTTGGAACCTTTTTATTACAATATGTTATGCATATTGTCATTTTATATCTTTTATGATGGTTTATTATGGATCACACTAAATTTCATGCATGGAATGTTCTATGCTGGAATGTTCGGGGCATGAAATCCCCAGCTAAATTGTGCGCTATTGGAACTCAAATTGCTGCTATTTATGTCTCCATCATCTGCCTCCAGGAAACCAAGCAAGCACATCTTGATTCTTCCTTTATCAAGTCTTTTTGTCCGAGGCGTTTTGATAGATTTGCTTATTTGCCTTTAGTAGGACGCTTAGGAGGGCTTATCGTGCTTTGGAATAGCTCTTTTTTTTATGGCCAGCTCATTGCGGTGACACGATCAGCGATTATTATTCAGTTTACCTCTCAGCATGATCTTCACACATGGACGCTCGTTAATGTCTATGGACCTTGTCAGGGTCAAGAGAGAGATACTTTCTTACATTGGCTTTACAATCTTTCTATCCCAGACACGGCTCACTAGCTCCTTCTAGGGATTTCAATTTCATCCGATTCCTGGACAATCGCAACACGCCTGGGGGTAATCTACATGACATGATGCTTTTCAATGAGGTCATTAGTCATCTTGGTCGGGTGGAAATTCCATTTAAAGGTAGAGGATACACTTGGTCCAATATGCAAGAGGATCCCCTCCTGGAGTAGCTAGATTGGTTCTTTACAATGACATCTTGGTTGAATACCTTCCCTCACACTTTGGTGTCACCCCTTGATAGGCTGACTTCAGACCATGTGCCATGTGTTGTTAAGATTGAATCTCACATTCCGTCTGTTTCCCGGTTTTGATTTGAGTCTTTCTGGGTGGACCTCCCTGGTTTCTTGGACTGTGTCACCGATGTTTGGAACAAGCCTGTTAACAAGCACCAAATTAGCTCGGTGTTATCTCTTAAATTCAAACTCTTGAGAGCTGGGTTAAAACAACGAAGCAAACAGGTTTCCAACCTTACTTATCTCATTAAATGCAGTGAATAGGTACTGCTTTGCCTGGATAACTTGGAGGATCTTCGTAGTCTCAACACACCAGAAGCGAATTTTCGTATTATCTTAAAAGAGCACATAGCATTTCTTTTACAAGCTCAGCAGATGTATTGGAAACAGCGGTGTACCACTAGATGGGTCACGCAAGGGGAGGACAACACCTAGTATTTTCATGCCATGGCCGCAGAAAGGCATCGACGGAACTCCATGTCCTCTATTCGTACAACAGATGGCTGCCTGCTCACTGAACACACATACAAAGCGAATGCATTATGGCATTGCTTTCGTGACCGCATGGGTGTGACTCATAATGTTCTTATGCAGTTTGATCTCTCCTCTCTTCTCACACAAGTGCCAGACTTAGAGAGTCTCACTATTCCTTTCACCGAAGAAGAAATTTGACAAAGTGATAGCTAACATGCCTGTGGAGAAATCCCAGGGCCCGATGGATTTTCTAGCCTTTTCCTCAAAAGTTGCTGGCCTATCATCAAGACTGATTTCATTAAGCTCTATAAAACTTGTCACGCAGGGACCACGAATCTTCATTGTCTTAATACATCTTATATTACCTTGGTTCCCAAAAGTTCAACCCTGAGAAGGTCAATGACTTCAGGCCAATCTCTTTGATTAATATCTGTTTAAAATTCATCACCAAGCTCCTTGCGGACAAGCTTCAAGGGGTAATTCTTTTGTGTGTGCATCCAAATCAATATGGCTTCATGAAATCTCATACAATCCAGGATTTTCTGGCTTGGGCTTTTGAATATATCCACCAATGTTGCCAGTCCAAGAAGGAGATCATTATTCTTAAGCTTGATTTTGAAAAAGCCTTTGACACTATCTAGCATAGCACTATCCTCGATGTTTTGCACCACAAAGGCTTCCCTTAGAAATGGATTTCCTGGGTTCAACAAATACTCTCAACAGGCTCTTCTCAAGTCCTCCTCAATGGTGTTCCTGGAAAGCAATTCCTTTGCAAAACATGTGTTCGGCAAGGGGATCTCCTCTCCCCTCTCCTCTTTGTGCTGGCTGCGAACCTCCTTCAGGCTGTTCTTAATGAAGCTTGTCACTCCGGGATTCTAAGTCTGCCACTTCCTTAGCATGCTTCTCTTGATTTTCTAGTTATTCAATATGCAGAGGACACATTAATAGTTATGCCAGCTTGCCCTCGACGTATTGCTTCACTGAAAAACATACTGCAGTAGTTCACTTTATCAACAGGTATTAAGATCAATTATGAAAAATCTCTCCTAATCCCTCTCAATATTCGAGAGGAGCATGTGGCCTCCCCCACAACTGCGCTGGGCTATATTCGAGGATCTCTTCCTTTCACTTACTTGGGATTGCCTCTAGGCACAACCAAACCAAGGGTGCAAGATTTCTCACCCCTTGATATAGGGTGGAGCGAAAACTCAGTGCAATATATTCTCTGCTCTCTTATGGAGGATGGCTTCAATGGGTGAATTCAATGCTCTCCTCCCTGTCGACCTATTACATATGCACACTTAAACTCCCAGTGATAGTCATCAAATGCATTCATAGAGTGAGAAGACACTGTCTTTGGAGTGGTGATGGACAAACTAGGCAATCCCTAGCTGCTTGGAAGCTAGTCTGCAAACCAAAGCGAAAAGGAGGACTGGGAGTAATCAACCTCCAGATTAATAATCAAGCGCTATTGACCAAATACCTGCAAAATTTTATACCAAAGCCGCGGTTACCCGGGTATCGCTAGTTTGGTAGACGTATTACCAAAAAGGTAAACCTCATGGCATGAAGGCTTGCGGCTCTTTCTGGTGGAAAGATGTGCTTAAACTCACGGATATATACCGAGCTATTGCTTCTTGTGAAGTTCGTAGTGGGATGATCAATGGCATGGTTCTGGTCTTCACCTGTAGTTTCCACATCTTTATTCCTTTGCATGAGATGGATACATAATGGCAGTTGCAGCTCGTGCTCATCAACTTAGTGATCTCTTTGCTCTGCCACTGTCTGAGGTCGCTTATCAGGAGTTCCAGTCCCTCTGCATTATAATTTCCATGATGCAACTTTCGTCAGACATCTCGGATCATTGGACTTACTGCTGGGGATCTCAAATTTATAGCCCTCTCAAACTCTATGCACTGGCTTTCTCCTCTATACAGACCCCTCGTCCTTTCCATTGGATATGGTGATCAAAATGCATGCTCAAACATAAAGTATTTGCATGGCTTCTCTTGATGGACAGACTAAACACCAAAGCTATGCTTAGGCACAGGCAAATGAGCCTTGAGACTGGATATCACTGTGTGTTTTGCTCCCGAGAACAGACAAAACAGTAGTCCATATATTTCTCCTCTTCCAGTTCAGTCAGCGCTGCTTGAATTATCTGCAAATTGACAAGGGCCCTCCTGAACATCCTCATGGCATGTTGCAGTACGCAAAGACAAGTTTTTCTCAGCCATTCTTCATGGAAAGTTTGATGCTTGCCACCTGGAATATTTGCAAGCAACGTAACGGACAGATCTTTAATGCACAAATTGCTTCTTTGCTTATGCATAGAGTTTATTAGGATCTTAAACCCCTCCTCTCATCATGGCTTAGCTCCCTAATGTAACTAGTTTTGTTTGTTCTTTATTCTTGTATCTCTCTGCACAGTAACCCCTTTATATATATATATATATATATATATAGAGTTAGTAGGGTCCTCCCCTACTACTTTCCTCAGAAAAAATTATAGAGAGAGGAAGTAAGAGAGGCATTAATTATAGAGAGAGGAAGTAGGGGAGGCATTAATTTGTAGATCTACTCTATTTGGAGGGTATCAAAACAAGAAAACTAGTTTGTGCTAGTTAATTAATATGTACATGATAACTAGTTAGCTATAGGTAACTAAATAATTATGTGCTCTCATTTGAATTATTAGCGTATGTTCGATGGACCGAAATTGAATGTGCGGGGATCGTGCCACCCGAAGTTTCGTCGATGCTTTGAACGGGCTTCTTCGGGTCGCGCAAGAGAATATGGTGACCAAGAGAAAATGCGAGATGTGTTGTCCATGTCACATATGCAATAACGTGTAGATCTTGCCGACCACAAGGGAGTTGCACTTACACTTGTTGACAAAGGGTTTCACGGATGGTTATACTCATTGGACATATCACGGCGAAGAGGTAGAAGTGGCTGTTGGTGATGGGGTAGAAGTCGTTGACGAGGACATGAAGCGGTCGAAGAAGAAGCCAATTCAGAATCGGCAAATGAGGAAATGGATGACCAAATGGTATATTTTGATGAAATGCTGCATGACATGGTAGAGATGGCTAACCCTGACAATGAAAGAGAGTTCAACAAGTTTATAGGATTCTTGGAAGACTTGGAAGTACCCTTGTTTATCGGCTACAAACTGAAGAACACACAATTTTCCATGTCGCTAGAACTTCTAAAGGTTAAGGCAACCTACAGCTGGGCCGACAAAGGCTCCACAAAGTTGTTGGCGTTCTTATTTGACGCTCTTCCAGAGGGGAACTTGTTGCCTACAAGCACTTACAAGGCCAAAAAGGTTATCTGTCCTCTTGGATTGGACGTGAAAAAATTTCAAGCATCTCCGAACGATTGCATTATATACCGGAAAGAATACCCAGACCTGCACAGATGTCCGGTGCGCAAGACATCCTGGTACAAGTAGGCTAGATATCAAGATGATTAAGACGAGGACGAGGATGAAGTGAAGGGGGCTCCTGCAAAGGTGTGCTGGCACCTTCCAGTCATTCCCTGTTTGAAGCATTTATTTGCTAACAAGAAGGAGGCAAAGCTGATGCATTGGCACTCAAAGGGGCGAAAGGAAGATGGAATGATGAGACACCCTGCCGATGCATGCCAATGGAGGACCGTTGATAGGGAATTGCCTAATTTTGGTGAGGAGGTGAGGAACATAAGGTTTGGTATGAGTACTGACGGAATTAATCTATTCGGTAACATGAGTAGCAGACACAGCACATGGCCCATGTTTCCTTGGATTTACAACCTTCCTCCATGGTTGTGCATGAAGCAGAAGTATATACACCTATGTATGCTCATTCAAGGGCCTAAGCAACCTAGAAATGATATTGATGTGTACGTACAACTAATGAAGGAAGAACTAGAGACACTTTGGCACGAAGGGGCCGAGGTCTGAGACGCAGACAAAGAAGAGAACTTCTAGCTACTTGTAGTTGTTCACAACCGTCAATGATTATCATGTGTAAAAAAACTTGGTCGGCTAGACTGTCAAAGGGCACGAAGCATGTGTCACTTGCTAAGAAGAAATAACGAGTGATTTCTTAAAGAAATCCAAAAAAATCATCTACATGAGTCGCCGGAGGTGGCTGGCCAAGAATGACCCATGGAGGCAGTGCAAGGCACAGTTCAACAGAGAAGTTAAGAATCATGTCAAACCGGCAGAAAAGACTGGGGAAGAAATCTATGACATTGTCAAAGATATCGATATTGTACCTGGAAAGACACAAAAGCTAAGACCGGGCATACGGAAAAGAAAATCTGTATTTTGGGACTTGCCTTACTGGAAATTTTTTATACCCATCACAGCATAGATGTCATGCATGTCGAAAAAATATTTGTGACAGCTTGATTGGTCTCTTACTTAATATTGCAGTTAGGAAAAATGATGGTGTGAAGGCACGACTTGACATGCAAGAAATGGAAATCAGACTGGAGCTGTGGTCACAACAGACCAAGAGAAAGATAAAGAAGAGTGATGTGAAAGTCAAAACGTGCCTCCCCCTGCTTGCTACACCTTGAGCAAAGCCGAGAAGCAGATGTTTTGCGAGTGCCTTCATGGGGTGAAAGTTACTTCGGGTTACTCGGCGGATATAAAGAAACTTATTTCCATTGAAGACTTGAAATTAATTGGCATGAAGTCCCATGACAATCATGTGATGATGACACAGATACTACCTGTTGCAATAAGAGGTCTCATGGAGCCAGACATCCATGGTATAGTCACAAACCTCTATAGCTTCTTCAACACGATCTCTTATAAGTCAATCCACCCACAGCGCCTATCGAGTCTAAGTTCAAGATCATTGTGACAATATGCCAGATGGAGATGTACTTTCCTCTAATATTTTTTGATATCATGGTACACCTCATGATCTATATCGTTAAGTAGATACAGGAGTTGGGTCCCGGTTCCTACACAGTATGTACCCGTTTGAGAAGTACATGGGGATCCTGAAATGCTATGTTCGTAACAAATATCGGTCGGAAGGGAGCATCATCCAAAGCTATGCTGCAGAAGAGGTCATCGAGTTCTGCACGGATTGCATGGCTGAACACCAACCTATAGGTGTGCCTTGTTCTCGACACTAGGGTAGGCTTTTTGGTGTCGGGACACTCGGAAGGAAAGATTACCAACCTTCTAATTGGACTGACTTCAATAGAGCCCACTTTACAGTCTTGGAACACATGTCCGTGGTCAGCCCTTATATAAAGATGTACTTGAAGCTTTTACGCGAATAGAATCTGATGAAGAGGCCATTTTGGATCATGAAAACGCACAACAACCAGTTTAGCCAATGGTTGAAGGCCCATATATATGGGAAAACCCCGAAAACTGAAGAAGAAAGTATCATCAAATGCTTGTCAAGAGAAATTATGACCAACATTGTTATTGTTACATGGCAAAGGTACAAGATCAATAGATACACATTCAATATGGAGGCTCAAGACCGGAAAAGCACGTACCAGAATAGCCGGGTAAATTTAGAAGCTAAAAGTAGTCGCGATGGACCTAAGTGCAGGTACTACGACGTGATCGAAGAGATTTGGGAACTTGACTACTTTACCACCAAGATCCCCATGTTTCGTTGCCGATGGGTGCATCTCAAAGATGTGCGCCGTCGAAGATCAGAACTTCATTACGGTAAATCTATAGAGTGTCGGGTCCAAAGAAGAGATATTCATCTTAGCTAAACAGGTTGCCCAAGTCTTCTACATACTTGACCATTCAAATAAGAAGCGCCATGTTGTGAGGAAAGGAAAAATGAGTATTGTTGGAGCCGATGATGTACTGGATGAAGATGACTACGACCAATTCGAAGATCCGGAAACTGATGGTGAAGACGAAGGACAAAAGAAAAATGAGGGACCACTTGATGATGATGTGCGTCCTTACGTACGTAAAGCTCATAACGAAGGACTGACAAATGAAGGGAAAAAGCTAGTCGACGACGACGACCACAATGCTGCCCATGTCGAAACCTAGCTAGTTGTAGAGGGCTAAGATATTGTAATTTATTAGATAATTAGAAGAATTAATTGTTGTACTGTATTCTGCAACTTGTACAATATAACATGTGTAGTTTCTCCCATAACTGAAGTGAAATGAAGCTCTCAAAAACACTGAAGTTCTGAAAATCAACACTTTCAGTTCCGAAAACATCAGCACTGACGGGTGTGTATTAATTGACCCGTCAGTGGTAATATTATATAACTGATGGGCGAGAAATATGGCCCGTCAAAGGTGACTTTTCCTTTAAAGCCCCAGGCGCGGACTCGAAACTTTTCGTGCCCGCGCGTCGAAAACACTAAGTAGACCAGCAGCGGTGCCGCATCACCTCCTCTCCCGAAGGGCTGCTACTGCCGCCTCCGCCAGACCTCCTTCCGCACTGCAACGCCTCCTCCGCTGGACCTCCTTTAGCGCCGCGATGGAGAGTGAAGCCCATGGTGCAGCCCCATGCTTCGGCTCCCTGTCACACTTTGGTTTTTCAAATCCTGCAAAGCATGACATTGCATGAAGCTGACCAAATCTAAATCATGCATGGCGCCCCACATGAAATAATATTTGTAAAAATCCCAACAAATTTTCCAAGATTAATTGTAACTATACTAGAGAAAATATGCAAAAAAATATGAGGACCTTCAATTCAAAACTATTAAAATAATTCAAATACCGTCTTGAACTGTTTTTGAAAAATTAGCAAAACCCTAAGTTTGAGGCTTTAGAAAAATCACCAACAATCATGGAGGGTATATTTTATCCCATATATCTCAAAACCAAACCTTGGAAAATCTTTCTTTCTCTTTTTGAAAATTAAAAAAAAAGAATTAAAATTTCATTTAAGCCCATTTTGAATTTGGCTCAAATTTCACTAATTTAAACACCCAAAAAATTTCATAATTTTTGGGGGACCTCCTCTCCTTATGTACAACCCATTTTTGCAGAGAAATATCTTATCTTCTACTCAAATTTTGACTACGAAAATTCAATCAAGGTGATCACAGTTCATGCATGCACTATTGTCTCTGCCTTTTCTCTACGGATCCATTCTCTTGTCTTCTTTCTTTGATCATGTTTCTTCTTTAAGCACACCAGCCTACAGTGCTCTCCTGCCATAGCAGTATCAAGCCTCCCTTCTCTTCATCCTTATCGACGTTTGACCACACAAAACCCTAGAAACCACTATTTGCTAGGTAGCTGTTTTGTTGTACCAATAAATGCAAAATCCATATCACGTGTGGATTTCTACCACCATAAATTCTCGAACAACTCCTGAAGATTGTTGGTAAGATTCCTCAACCAACCATGAGTAGTTTTCATAGTGGTACTGTACAAGAAATGCTAGTTATTAATTCTTTTCCATCAAAGCCAGATTTGACCCTTGCACAGGAAGTGCTAGAAATACATCTTAGAAAAGTCCACAAAAATTCTCAGAGAGACCCACTGATATAAAAAGCCCAGATATAAAATAAAATGGCTTGGTACAATATAAAAATTCCCAGTTGTCATTATTTTTCCAATCAGGGATAAATAAGCCTTTGAACTACACCTACCCAAAATAACTCTCCAAAAATTCCTAGAAAAAAAATCGTGCAGCATCCCATATATGCCAGAACCTCAGATACCCAAAAATACAAGTCTATACTACTATATGGTGTACCAAGTTTGAACTAAACTTGGCAAGCAATCTGAGCCATGGATCTCATGAATCTGACGGCTAAGATTGGAGGGATTCGTGGTACGCATCTACAGTACCCCTCACGAACAGTACCTCATCTAGTACCTGACATGCATTGCTCGTGCTATTTACTAGTCTCCAATAGTGAGCAGTGCCCAATTTTGCTGCAACCTCACCTCCAATAGTGAGCGGTGCCCAACTTTCCTTGTTCCCTTCAATAGTGAGCGGTGCCCAACTTGCTGCAACTTCACAATGCGTGCAAGATAATTAACTTCCCTGCCTTCTTCTCCTCTACTTAAGCCAAGCAACTCCTCTCCCTCCCAATTCCCAACCCGCCCGAGCTCATTTTCTCTATCTGTTCTCCATCTACTAGCCTCCCTTCTTCCCCACAAAAATTAGCTCCCCTCAGTACATGTTTTCCCAAGGCCAAGCTCTACCTGCTTTCTTCTCCCAAGCTCCAAGTTGAAGCAAGTTGCCCCAAGCTCTCTCCTATTCTTTATCCTCTCCTTCGTCTCTACTCGAACTGCATTTTTCCTCTCACCCAGTTTCCTCTCCTAGCAAAAACCTCAGAAGTCTATGTCTTCTCCGTTGTAACTCCGATCGAATAAATTCTTTCTCTGATAATCTCATAAATTCTAGAACTATCCATTATGGTAACTTTAATAATTTTTGAAAGGTTTGGAATTTAAATTTTGAAAATATTTCAAATACGTATGCTATGTTGATACATCTTGCTCAATATTAGTCCCGGACAAATCAATTCTTTTACCTAAAAATCTTCAAAAAAATAAATAAATAAATCTAGCATGATAGGCTTAGTGACACTTTAAAACTCTGATTCCTCTAGGTAAAGCTAACAGAAATCATGACGCGCTTTGAAACCTTTACCTTGCTAGGGTATATATATGTGTGTATATATATATATATGCAATCATTTCCATAACACCTAATGCCTCATGGTATAGCATCATTTTCTTTTACCATGTCATATCATTTAAATCTTATTTGGCTTTCGTTGGCTTGGTTGTTTATTCGACTCTCTCCCGACATGTAGTTGACGGAGTGAGGTATGTGCGCCAGGAGGATCCGTAATCGCCCCCGTGTCAGGAACAGAACCAGAAACTGCCAGGCAAGCATTTCTCACCTTGACTATGTTGAAACCTATATATGATAAACTTAAGTATTTTGCTTACGAACCTGCATGCTATGTTTGTAACAATACTATGTTAAGTAAGAGTAGTTATGATCTATAGATGCATTGCCAAGGATCCGACCTAAAATACTTTTGTAGCTCTAGTATTAGACATTGGACATTGTAGTTCCAGTGAGGTACTAGACATATAGGCTGTAAGCCAAGGCTAGTCCCGCGCTAGAACAAAACTCCAAAATATAGGTAGGGAATTACTTTTGGTTCAGGAAAACAAAACCCTTGAGGTGACCTGAGTCGCGCAGGGCGGATATTGAAAAAAATATGTTTACCAAAAATCCAAAATAAAAGGGAGATGATTTTGATTCGGGTAAGAATTTTAAGGGCAGTTTGGGGATGTTGATGTAGCATGTGGTGGCATGGTTGTCGGGGTTGAGTATGGAGTCTTGCTCGAATCAACCAAGGACCGAGCCTAAGTGCCGCTAAACCAGGTTCACCCCGTACGTCCACATGGTCTTTGTGGGAAGGAGTTGGCTTATTATCCCGTCAAGTATTAGAGCCTGGACCCGTGGGCAGTAGGAAAAGTGTGCTAGGTAGATTTGCATCCTTAGAGGACCTCCGCGTGACTATGTAGGAAGTCGTTCGACACAAAGGTAATTCCACTTCGGGTTGTGGGTCGGGAGTCACCGAGCACAAGCGGAGACTGGGTAAATCTTATCTAGCGGGTCCAGCTCTGGTACGAAAATGGGTGAAATGTCTCACTGTAATAACCCTGTCGATACAGCTCGTAAAGTGTATTCATAGCGCTCGACAACAAGGGGGACTTACATCTTGTGGGTAAAGCCGTACAACCTCTACAGAGTGTTAAAATCTATTCGAATAGCTGCGTCCTCAGTTATGGACATGAACTGGTAAGGCCACACATTGGTTAGACTGAGTTTTGTTTGCACAAACCTGAGAAAGGGACTAAGGACGTGGGCATGACGTGTCCATAGAGTGCAATTTACGCTACAAGGCGGGTAGTAAGGAATTGCAAAAGAAGGGCCTAGTCGTATTGCAAGGGGTAGTACGGACAGGTACCGTGAACTTTAGATGGTGATAGGCGGAGCTAACGGGCTGAGACAAGAAAAGGAGGTAGTGGAAACTACCTCATGTAATGATACGATCATAGGAATTACTTTCAGTTTCAAAACTGCCTTAGAATCTACTATCCTTACATTTAATTGAAACTTACTTTTTCGCACAATATGTGACCTAGAATAGAGCAGCCTCCTTTAAATCAAACCCTGCATGAAATATAGTCATATTACTCTCCTGTGGGACTTTCTTCTGAGTACATTCAATGTACTCACCTGGCTTGTTGATGTGGCCAAGCGAAGAGGAGTACCATTCCGACGATGACGACAGTGACTTCGAGGGCTAGGGCGTTACCCCAGTCAGTTGCCTGTCAGGTAGGCATCTTGATGGGCTTATCTACATATTTCTATCTTTCGCTGCAGACTTTTATTCAGCCAATCGGCTATGTTGTTCAATAAAGACCATAATGGCATATTTGTGTAATAGACTCAGTATTGTATGACAATGTTATCAAGGTTCTTGTGTGTACTGGCTACTGATCATGGGACCAGTGCACAAAACACAAGGGTTTATCTAGCCTTAAAACCAGGTATGCCACACTCCCCAATGGCCATTGCATCGCCCCAAGCTCCAACCAAGCTCTGCCCCCGTGCTCCACCCCTTGCTCTGGCCCCAAGCTCCGTCCCAAGCTCTGGCCCCCAAGCTCCGCCCCAAGCTCTGGCCCCCAATCGATCTCCACCTGAGTTCGTGCCCTCCACTCTCCTCTCCTATTTTCCCTCCATGATAATATGATGATTGTTTGTTTGCTATGCATTGATCTGTAAAATTGGATTGATCTGTATAATGAAACCATTTTTTGTTCTGATTGGATTCATGATTGTTTCTTTGCCTCCATGAGTTCCAATGAATTGGATTGATGATTGTTTCTTTTATTCCATGAGTTCCAATGAATTGAATTGATCTGTAAAATTGATGAAGCAATTTTTTGTTCTATGGTATTTGGATATGATGACTTAGCTTACATAATGTAATTGTAGTGCTTTAATTGTACTTCAATGCATTTTCCGTGTTTAGTATTTCAAATAGGTTTCTCAAAAAGTTATTACTTATTTCCAAAAGATCTTTGGCTCGTTGGATGAGTCTCCTTCCCTTGAGCTCGAGCTCGAGCCTGAAGCGGCAATGAGGCCGAAAAGAGTATGGAAACCAAGAACCGGTAATAAGATGCCTACGCAAACGCAAGTCATCACCGAGGTCGAAAAAGTACAGGTGGCCCTCTGAGATCAATCGGGGCGGCGGAGAAGTTCAACAACACCTGCAGAGTTATATTACGCAAACACATCCCGATCACTACAACGAAATGGAGTAAAGTGCCCTGGTCCAAGATAGAGAATATGGTTAGCGAACTTCTTGGCACGTTCATGGTCCCTGCGTCGGATGATGTCGAGACCCAAAATCCATAACAGAGAATCTTAAGTGAAATCACCCGCTAAGTCGAAACGTCAACCCCGACCTCAACCCTTGGGTATCAATTCCAAGAGGAATGGAGTGATATGGCTTCGAATAGCCTGAGACGTCAACCCCGAACTTGCTCCGGCAAACTAATGCACAGATAAGTAGGGTGATATGGTCTCCTCACTTTTTTCTCACTGAGCCGGAACATCAATCCCAAATTCGTCTCGGCAAACGAATGTTCGGCTGGAGTAGGTTGATATAGTTCCCAATCTCCCAGTGGAAGAGTCACTTCACAGGGGTGATTAAACCTAACGACTCTATGATATAGACTCTGAAACTCTACCCACACCATGTGCTTCAATAACATAGACGCAAGGCACATGAGGCAGGTGAGAACAAACAAGTATCACAACAACAACTCTACGACCGAAACTGCAATAATACTAGTTGTCTTTAAAACTTAACAACATAATTCACACAAAGAGTTGATTACACAACGAAAGATTAAACATGGCTAAGAAGCCAAAAAGGTAGGGCCAAAAGATAGCAGCAAAACAAACCAAGCTGCCGAACCCTGGGCAGGAGCACTACCTGGGATTCTCAGCAACTAGTCGTCGTTGGCGTCGATCTCTACATAGAAACTATCCATTGAGAAGATTTCCTCTACACAAAAATTATCGGAATTGCAAGGTGAGTACAAAAATTGTACTCCGCAAGACTTATAAGGGAAATTAGTAATAGATGCATTAGGTTTCAATAAGGGGATAGTTGTGGACTATTTTGCGGAAAGCTGAATATTCTTTTGACAATATCCTTTAAGTAAAATGAAATCGACTACTAGATTGCTTTTAAAGGGGATGAGTCGAATCTTCATACATAATCTATTACAGACCACCGAACACTATAACTCTCGATTCTTCCTCAACCACTAGGGAGGAAGCAATCGCTAAAACCTCAACCTTAGAGTTGGCATGTTTTAGGGTGACGTTATAGTTGTCTAATTCGATGCGGATTCTTACCAAGTTGTCCATAACCGCGGACACGGCTATTCGAATAGTTCAAACCCTGCAGGGGTGTACATCTTTACCTACATGTATCAATTGACTCTTAATGCTAGGCCAAATAGGCCAAAGACACACTTCACGAGGTGTGTTGGCAGAGTGTGATTGAACACGACCTTTACAATATTTTTGACTTAAGTATGAGCCGTCCTAATGGGCTAATCCGTGTGCACCAGTCTGGCCGATACCCCGATACGGTCCCAAAAGTTGTAGCAGGTGATACTGAAAGAACATCTAGGTCCCAAGTTGGTTTTGATGGTTAATGGCAACTCAAACTGGAATCTAACGTTTACAGTGAGTGAAAGTAGGTTTGTAGGTTCCAGGAAGAAGGGTCATCAAGGAAAGGATGACCACCAAAAAGGATACAAGGGTGGTTTCCAGGACTAAGGAATGGCTGTGCTAGGCAGCTGTGCCACAGCTGTGAAGAAGCCGGTGCTATGCAAGGAGTTGCAAGCAAGGTGATCGTGGCTTGATGCGTCAAGGACCGTGACTGCAGTTGGTGGGCAGGTAAAGCCTAGATTTGCTAGTTTCTTTGAGTCCATAGGAAAAGCCTGTACTATCAAGAGGGATGAAGCAGTGATGCTCTGTGGAGGTTCTAGTTGCTCAATGCTCAGGATGTTGGACAGTGGCACTAATGCTTTGAGGTTAGTGGCCCTGTGTCACAGGTGGTCTAATGCTCTATGACTCAGGTACATCTCTGTACCAGGGGAGAGCTTGAAAACGCTAAGGAACCTACGCTGCGATAGCTTGTCTGCTGAGTCGGAGGGCTGTTGGAGGTTCTCTCCTTATAGGTTTCAGAGAGTGTGTGCGCTGAGGGCATGTCATGTGCCAAGATCGGGCTGTGTAGTGCGGCTGCGTCAGTTTAGGGTTTATCTGTGTGTGCCGCCGGTGACACAGGTCTCGGTCTGCTTGAGCCGGTTATAGTTGGGCGGAGTGATTAGCTGTGTCACCGGTGGCTGAC